>SNQJ01S0019755.1:113344-127583 GCA_010110895.2 Picea sitchensis
AGAATGTTGGGTATGTGTTATATTCTTTGCACGAGTAGTAGTGTCTGAGCGCCTGCGTCGGGCACGCAGGGGGGTAAGAGGGGGTGCAGGGGGGCAGAGCCCCCCACGCGGGGGTTCAAGGGCAGCGCCCCCGAAAAAAAAAATTTGGGCCGACATATTTTTGTCGGTTTCAGGCCGACATATTTCCGGGACGACATATTTCTGGGACCACATGATATTAGGTGGTTTTCGGCACATGGTTTTTTGCCGATGGTTTTCTATTTTCGGTTAAGGAATTAGGGTTTTGGACTAATCCAGGTCATTGGGTTAGGGTTTTGGATGCCGATGGCTCCTATATGTATATTGTATTGTAAACAATGTAAGACAATGTGTATCAATATAATATATGCTGGTTTTCCCGGTTTGGGTTTCCAAGTGAAAAATCTCTGTGTAATGTTTGTATTTGCCATTGTATCTTTTCTATTCTTTTATGAATATCAGTTTGCAGTAGATATTTTACAAGGTTAGAATTTACACTTTTTAGGGTCTTACACGAGATGAATGTGGAGGGGAAAGTCTTCACAGTACTTGGAATTGACATTGGCCAGACTCACTCGAGCTCCTTGGAGGGTATACCCACAATTATGTGTGGGAGCTTGCACCAAGGTGTAAGTCCGTTAAGCAGGTCGTCAATGTAAATTTTCCACCCGCTCTATCCTATCCCCTTCTTGTCTTGACTTCGCGATGTTGGATTTCATTACCAACTAGTGACCTTGAAATAAGAAGGTTTGTTCGCTTGGTTTGATTTCTAGATTTTATTAGCGAGTGTTGTTTGTTTTCGTAGTTGGCCATAGATTTTTTCCGTAAAATATTTGGTTCGGCCAATATTGACCCTCCATATTGTTCACGTAGGATGCAAGGGATACCCCCGAAAAATCTAGAAGGTTACAACCCTTTGCCTCCTAACTCACCGGAGGGCTCTCTTGAGCAGAGAGCAGTCCAGGAAAATGTAACTTCACAAGCGGAAAGTTCCATCACTTTAGAATATTTTCTTATTATTTCTGATTCTCTAGAGTCTTTCCGACTTCCTCCCACTCTGTTGCCATGTTCTGGATATGAGAGACATATTCTCTGCATGAATTCATCATGAGAACTTGTTGTTGAAACTTCTAGAATACCGACGGGACCCCATATAGGCCCTAGAGTCAAAAAACCCCTTGTGTCTAGTGACATATTTGGAAACTCGCCTCGCATAATGACGGACCTTTACGACAACTTGGGGGAAGGTCCTGATTCACCTGTCATCTCACAATTGCCCGAAATGACTGTCACCTACATGATACCTTTAAACCATTTTGCTGGTAAAACTAGAAATATCACCGTCATTCTAGACACACGGTCAGTTGGTCCTAGCTCGACATTTTCTCTCCAGATGGTCCATTATACTATGGTCCCGCATGCTACGACCATTCCTACTAGGAATTTCGTGGTTAACCAATCTCCCATTGGCACACCACTTTCGTCTAGACCTACCCTGTCACTTCTCCCTGGGTATCACGCTTTGAATCCTTCCATAGTCACCCCTACCCAAGCTCCACCCAGAGTTTCTGGACTTTTTGTTCCACCAGGGTACAATGTTGCTATCATTTATTTTCCTACACCTTCCCAAGTCCTCTCTGGAGGGTATTATCCACATTTTCTTGGGGGATCTGGCCCTAGTGACTCCAATCCAATTGGAAGCACCCAACATCCATTCACTTCTGGTTACGAGATTCTCGTTGGAGGGAAATCTCATGCTGGGGGAAAACCTCAATTTGGGGGTCAACCTTAATTTGGGATTCAACCTTAGACTAGAGCACCACCACACATTGGGGGGGAAACTCCACTTGGAGGACAACCTCAGATTGGACTTTACAACCCATTGTATGGGTATAACCCATCTGAATCACTAGCCCACCTTTGGAACCTTGCCCAAGGAAATCCACAATCATCTGGGGTGAAACAAACTCAAAGAAACACTTTTATACCCCCTCACTCGGGCCATCCATATCAGGGTTCTTTGAATCATGCTTGCAGTCCACACGTTCACTCTAGTGCCCCTTTTCAAGGGAATATTTCCAACCAACCCAACCCTATGGGATACATGCCTCCAAATCCACGTCTGCATCTATCAGGACCTTTGACTTACATGCATACAGCTTACGGTACTACTGGTATACCGACGGGACTTCCTCCCCAAAGTCACCAATATCCTCATGTGAATAGACAAACCCCTTTTTTAGCCACTATGGATTTACCCAAATTATCTAGAATCTTAAATGATCTAATCTTACATTCTCCCCATTGTCCTATCATACCAACCAAATTACCATCCGACATCCCCAATTTTGATGGTCGACCAGGAGAAGACCCAAAAAATCATGTTATGACTTTCCACCTTTGGTGTTTGTCCAACTCTTTGATGGACGACTCCATTCAGTTATGACTCTTTCAACGAACTCTCACTAGTTCGGCAGCAAAGTGGTACATAGAATTACCGCGAGGTTTCTTTAACAACTTCAACACCCTTGCCATGAATTTTATCACACATTACCAATTGCCCATCCACTATGAGACAAGAACTGAGATTTTAAGTTCCTTTAAGAAATCCTCTGCCACTCACATTTTCGATCACATCCATGAGTGGAGACACAAAAGACACTTGATCAAACTTGACCTTCCTGATCAATTATTGGTTGAATGGTTCACCAAATCATTCGTCAATAAAATATCCCGTGATATTTCCATGGGTGGAGTTGTCACTGAAGAGCAGGCAATTAGTCGCGCTCAGTACCTAGATCTCGTTTATTTGCAAATGGGCACTCTTTACGACTTTCTCCCTAACACTCCTCGCCCTTCTACCACTGCTACCTCAACAACCCCAACAGCTTCTCATGTTGTTGATGGTGTGATTGGCACTTTCCATACTGACACTAAATCCATGTAGGCTTCTCACACCAGTCCCAACTCTACTTCTTCAATGTTCAAGGTGCTCCTACTCCTACTCCTTCCATAGACAAAACTTCTAAGGTTAACTCCATTCAATCCACCCCTACCGACAAAAATAAATCTAAAAAAGGAAAGGGTAAGAATAAGGAGGATAGAAATAATAATCCGCAATCCGAAAAAGCCAAAACACAACCTTCTAATGATAACGATAAGCATAAACCTCGATATCCTTTCCTTATCTGTCATGAAGATCATTACATGAAATATTGTCCAATACATGTCGAGGTCACTAAGTTCCTTCAAGGGACCGGGAAACCTCCCACACCTGCCATTTTGTCACAACTTTTCCCTTCTCAAAAGAAGGCCCAATTGGTCATTCATGACCAACCCTCTCCTTCCACCACTTCGTATGTCCTTATGTGTACTGGTGATTCTAGGAATAATGACATTGCAATCACCACTCAGACCAAATATTATTCTCCTTCAAAGGAGAAAGTTGACGATATACCACCTTCATTGGTTCAACCGCCTCCCTCAACTTCACCTCCCAACGGTAGTCTTCATCTCAAATGACTAGGTCCCGATACAGTCCTCCTCCCTCCTCCTAAGGGAGTTGTTCAAAAGTCTTCATTTAATCCTCAAGCATGTGTTGCTCAAAACTACAACATTGTAGAAGACCTTGTGCAAGCACCCTCTACGATGTCGGCTCTCGAAGTCCTTCAAAGTTGTCCCACTCAACGAAAGGCATTTTTAAAGGCCATTGGTGGAATTGATCCCATAGATACGAATTTGATAATCTTTGACCTGGAAGATCACATTACAAGGCTACCTCCTCGGTTAGCATTTCAGATACAAGTTGTTGTAGAGAACAAGAATATATGTAGAACTATTATTAACAAGGGTGCCTCGATGTGCATGTCAGTTAATTGTCGGAAAACCATTGGCTCTCCTCCCCTCACCGAATCACACAATACACTTAAGTCTTTCAATGGTTATGGTTTTAAACTCTATGGTGTTCTTCCCTCATTGTCTATTACATTGGAAGGAAAATTGGTCAATGTCGAAGTCAAGGTCTTTGATGCACCTCTTGATTATAACCTCTTACTTGGTCGTAGCTGGATTGATTTCATGTGTGCAGTTGTGTCTACCTTTTTTCGCATGTTATGTTTCCCACATCATGGAAAAGTAGTTACGGTTGACCAGCTAACCTTTTTCAATTCCAATTCCCATACTAGCAATGTACCCTTTATCTCGAAAACACCTCCTAGGTACGAGAATGTCGGTGTAGGTCTTCTAAAAAATTCAACTTTGATGGGTACATTCCCAATCCCACCACCCGATATTCCACCTCCATTTTTCACCTCAATCAACATGATTTCGACCTTTGTTCATGAAACCCCTGCGTCTCATGACCCGTGGATAGTACCTGACTTTGGTGATTATCTTCGCTATGGTGAACAAATTCCCTTAAGTCTGGTTGAATCTGCTTATCAAGACATTCAATCGGACACCCTCTCTACTCCCTCTCTTTGTGATTTATCTCCCGATCTATTTCACGTCATCTTTCCTATGGATGAGATGATCATGTAATTTATGTCCAAGGAAGACACCCTATGGGACGATGGGCATCATCGTTCCATTCTATTTCTTGAACAACACACCATCGAGAGTTACCAATGGATTTCGACTCTGTCAACCGTTGTTGTCATTTCCTTTGTTCCCGAGTCATCCCACGACGTGCTTTATGATGGGAAACTGAGTAATATCTCACCCACTATTCCTCTTGACATATCCATTAAACCTGGAGTCGTCGAAAATGTTCACATCAGAGCCTCATTTTCCGTTGATGAAGTCGTCACTTATAAAGCCATTTTTCAAGAATTTTGTGACGTTTTCGCTTGGAGCTACGGAGACATGTTGGGTATTGACCCCGATATCATTGTGCATGAAATTAAGACCTACCCAGATGCTAAACCCTTCTGGAAGAGACTTTGCCTAGTCCACCCTCATAAATTCGTTGCTATCAAGCTCGAAGTTGAAAAAATTCTTAAGGTTGGCTTTATCTATCTTGTGGCTTTAACCTATTGGGTATTCAATCTAGTTCCAGTCAATAAGAAACAAGGCATGATCCGTGTATGTGTCGATTATAGGGATATCAATAAAGATTGTCCTAAGGACAATTATCCAATCCCCTTTGTTGACCAGATCGTCAACCATTGCATTGGGAGTGAAATATTCTCTTTAATGGACAGTTTCTCCGGCTATAATCAGATTAATATTTTTCCCGCGGATCAACACAAGACTGCTTTCATTTGTCCGTGGGGTACTTTTTCCTACTGGAAACTGCCTTTCGGTTTGAAGAACGCTGGTGCGACTTTTCAATGTGCCATGTCTTATGCTTTTCATGATATCAAGCACATCATACAACCATATATTAGTGATCTACCGGCCCATTCCATGCATCGCCAAGATCACCCAACCCATCTTCGAGCCATTTTCCTCCGTTGTCGTTACTATCGTATATGTTTGAACCACACAAATGTGTTTTTTGTGTGGAGTTCGGCTGAATTCTGGGTTTTATTGTGTCAATTCATGGAATTAGGGTAGACCCTTTTAAGGTTGAGGCTATCCTTAATCTACCTCCTCCTTTGACACTATGCCAACATTAAATTTTGCAATGGAAGGAAAACTTTTTGCATTGATTCATTCCCAATTACGCCAAGTTAACACAGGGTTTTACTCGACTATTGAAGAAAGGTTATGAGTTTGTATGGGACGATACCACTAATAAATCCTTTGAAGATTTAAAACTTTCCTTAACCCATACACCACTTCTTTTCCCACCAAATTATAGTTGAGACTGCTTCCTCTACCTCGTCGCTTCGGACTCTAACATTTCCATGGTTTTAGTCCAAGAAGATGATTCACACAATGAACATGTAATTTACTATTTTACTCAGAGTCTCACGACCACCGAAGCCAAATACCTACATGTGGAGAAACTGGCCTTGGCAGCTGTTCAAGTTGTCCAATGTTTTCTTCATTATATCCTATTACGCAAGACCACTATCATTTCTGATTGCAACCCTATGCAACATATTATTACATTCCAATTGCTAGGGGGCAAGTACTCCAAATGGATAGTGATTCTCTAGAATTTTGACTTAGAGTTTGAACGTGCTAAGTCTAAGAAATCTTTGGTATTTGCCAAATTGATAAGTGATCTTCCCACAACTGAGACAACAAATGTGGCAGAGGATTCCTTACCTGATGAATCCTTTTTTCTGATCAATTCTGATGACGTTTGGTACGGAGATACTATCATTTATCTCTAGACTTAAAATTTCTGGCTTGACCTTTCTAGTATAAAATGTCTTCATGTACGGTATCAAGCCCATCAATACATAATTCTTGGTGACACTCTTTATCGTTGTGGTGTTGACTCTATTTTCAGATGATGTCTCACCTACGATGAGGCTGAAAAAGATTTGAATGACTACCACTCTGGAGCATGTGGTGGTCATATGTCTAGGTATACCACTGCCCAAAATATCTTACGAGTAGGGTACTTCTGGCCTTCTTTGTTTAAAGACTGTATTACTACCGTCCAGAAATTCCATGCTTGTCAAACGTATAATAACAAGATAAGATCTCATCCTGCTCCTTTACACCCTGTGGTTTTCATTGGTCCCTTCGCAAAATGGGGCATTGACTTCATGACATGTAACCCTCACTCGGTCGAGGGGCATGGATACATCATCATAGCCATGGATTATTTCATTAAATGGGCCGAAGCAATGCCTACATTCGATAACACCGAAAAAACCGCAGCACTGTTCATATTCAATCATATCATCACTCGATTTGGAATCCCGCAAACTATTGTTACTGATCATGGTAGCCATTTTCGAAATTTCATGATGTCCAAGCTTACTGAAAATTTGGGTCTTCGACATGAAAACTCAACCCCCTATTATCCACAATCCAATGGCCAGGTTGAAGCGATAAACAAAGTTCTTATTACTATGCTTCGACGGATAATAAGAATTCATAAGACAAGTTGGCACATGATGTTGTTTTCAGCATTATGGGCCTATCGAACATCCGTGAAGTCTTCCAC
This sequence comes from Picea sitchensis, assembly GCA_010110895.2. Taxonomy (NCBI): domain Eukaryota; kingdom Viridiplantae; phylum Streptophyta; class Pinopsida; order Pinales; family Pinaceae; genus Picea; species Picea sitchensis. The sequence continues at coordinate 120,432 of SNQJ01S0019755.1, forward strand.
GGGATTTACAACTTTCCAATTAGTGTATGGTATCGAAGTTGTCTTGTCGATTGAATATGAGATACCATCTTTGAAGCTAGTCGTTGAACCTCTTTCCAACACCTCTGTTGAAGAGGAACGTCTACTGTACATGATGCAATTATATGAAACCCATCATGATGTTGCCCTGGTTATTGAAGCTCAGAAAAAATGTGTCAAAGCCTAATACGACAAGCATGTCAAACCACGTGTTTTCTTTGAGGGTGATCTAGTTCTCCTCTACGAACAAGATCGTGATTTACTAGGGGCCGAAAAATATGAGGCTATGTGGCGAGGCTCTTATATTGTCAAACGAGTGTTGGAGAAGGGAGCCTATGAGTTAGTGGATTATGATGGATTTCCTTTGAGTGAACCCAGAAATGGGATTTACTTGAAGAAGTACTATGCTTAGGTTGTCTTTGCATGAGTACTTGTATTTTTATTGTATCATACTCTTGTGTGTTACTTTTGTGTGATTTTTCATTGTTTGGTTTCGACCCCCAACTGCTTACCTTGCATTGTGCTTGGTTCTCATATGTCGGTGTATTCGCTACCCTACACTGGTTTCGCCGATGGCGCTAGTCGTAGTACTCAGAACCTAGCATCTGTTGCTTGGGAAATCTACGCACCTACGAACGAATTAATTAGTCTGCACGGTGTTTTCCTCGATCGTGCAACTAACAATATCGCAGAATACAATGCAGTCATCGAATTGTTGACCGACATTGTTTCACTTGGAATCTGACATGTTGTTGTATGACTTGATTCGTAGTTAGTAGTACTACAATTGAGTAATGTTTATGTTATCCGAAGTTCTACTTTATTAAGGGTATATTTACAAGTTCGCCTCTTGGAACGTTATTTCGATTACATTGAATATCAACATATTCCTAGATGTATAAATACATTAACAAACACATTAGCTAATTATGTGTCAGACAGACATTTGAGAAACTTATAAATCCAATCACATTTTGTATATAAAGCAAGTAATCTGGTAGAAGCCTCATGTATATATAACGATAAATTTGTTTACAAAAAGTGTTTTTTCGTCCGAAGACCAAAATATCAAACTGTGAAGCACATGACTTCATATACAAAATAGCATCAAGGATGTTGCTCACAATAACACACGACTACTCGTGCTACCCTACGGAGCATTCGACTAAGAGAAATAGATAAGTCTACGGTATGGTGCCGATAACGTCTTGGGATCTCATCGATAGAGATATTCGGGACATTTGTTGTCAACCCCTCTAGGTTCTGCTTGATTGTCTCATAATCAGCGACAACCAACCCTGCTACCTCGACTTCCTCCCATCGTCTCTAGATGGGATATGTACCTGGAGGCCGGTGCAGTTCGACATCTTTGTTGTCAAAAAGTTTTTGATTAGTCCTCGGATTCAAAACATAAAAAACATTTCATATTTTAAAATTTACAAAAACATTATAAGAACAAAATGTGCTTCTTACCTAAGTTCCCCCACTGAAAACCTTCAGGCAGAACCAAGTCTGGATCACCTCTAAATTCCAACCCGGCATATGCATAATCATCTACCATCAGTAGTTGAGGCCTCAACCAATCAAAAAACACGTCATTTTATTTGACGATGGGGTTGGCCACATGTCGATCCATGACGTAACATCAACTCTTCATTCTTGGATCTTGTGGGGCCGGTATGCCCCACTCTACCTGTAAATGCAAGAGTGGAACCCTCTCCAGGAACAAGGACACTAAAATGGACCCGTACTCAAACTATTTTAGGTCACCTTTATTTCACATTGTCAATTGTTTCTTCATACTCCAAAGAACCCCGTCACACCAGTTAAATACCTGGGGCTCCATGCACTCCACTGCATACTAGAAGTAACTCTGGAGAGCCATATGAGGATATTCACTCCCTACCATATGTGAGATAGTGAAAAGGATCATCTAAAGGGGAAGATCCCATACATCCCTAATGACAACCTTTCCTTTACATCTCTCGACCCCTGGTTCACATTATCGGCGAACATACTCACTCATGGGTAGACCTCCACCTCTGTTGCCGATCAATGCCACATGGGATCCACGATGAGATAATCCCATCAAAAAATAAATATCCTCGATATATAGAGAGAGTATGTGGGATCCCACATGGAATACCTGTTGATCCATGTCCCACATGTAGACTAAATACTCAAGCAAGCTTAATTGGGCCCTCATGCCCTGGATCTTAAATAACTTCAGCAACCCACACTGTCAGAGGACATTAACTATGCCTAGGTCATTACCGACAAAATGATCATCGTCCTCGTGTTCTCTCTCCCTCCACTCCAACATTCTGACAGTCAAAAACTTGCATTGGAGCCATAAGGAGAAGTCATCATCTTCATTTTGCTTCCTTGGAAATTTTTTATTGGTTAAACATACATAAGAAATTTTGAGTTTTGCATGCCACAGGTGAGGTTTTATACGCAGTGTGGAACCGTCGAAGGTGAGACGAAGGCCACTTGCTGAAACCTATTTTTTCTGTAGGGATCGATATACATCACCTACGACGATCCCTACACGCACCTACCGTCCTAAAATCCAACTCAAAAACTATTTTGAACCAGTATAAATGAAAATTAATCCATGGAAAAGAAAGAGGACAAGAAGATTACCTTTTCAACGAAATCCATTCGTCAAATGGTTGCCCGTGTCTCCCGTAATCCACAGTGGAAGTTTGAGGTGGAATAGGGTTTTTTGGACAAGTTTTGGGTAAAATGACAATGAAATGGTAAAAAAGAGTTTTCACCTATATTTATTCACTTTTTACTTTTTTCATTGATATTTTATAATATCTTATTCATTTTACTTAAAACCTAAATCTCTAATGATATTGTAAGTGTTTTGATTTTTCACAGATGAAGAATATAGGAGCCTAAATGATGGAACACAGATACGTTTCTTGGTTTGTTTTTTTGTTTGTCGCATGTACAAATACTTTTTAGGTTTTTCAGGAAAAACCTCAAGCTCAGTCTTTGTTCGTTCTTGTGCTCGCAAATCAATGAGAATGCAATTGAGTATACTTTTGTCATTTTTTCGTACTAGTCCTGGTAACACGAAAAAAATGAAACTTATGGAGTATCCTTTAAGCTCTTTTCACGCTCCGTAAAAATGAAAAGATTGTCGAGCGACCTTGTACTTTTCACACTCGTAAAAGTATTGGAAGAAAACATTTTATGGGTGGTAGGTTATCACTTTTTCAGTCTCATCAAACTAATTTACGAAAAAGGAACTGAGATAGTCCTCTTTAAGTGTTTTTCAGACTCTCTAAATATGAAAAACCCTCGAGTTGTCTCTCTTTGGAGTCGTTAAAAAAACATTGAAAGACCTATATGGAATTGAACCACTCCTTCTTAGGGTTCATTAAACATACTCCAAGGGACTCTTCCAAAGGATTAGATTACATCAAAAAGCATATGTTATCCTCCTCAAGCTTGCATAAAAATAAAGAGGTACTCACCATAAATGGTGGGGGAAATTTTAGGAAAGAAAAGTGTCTTTGTATCCATGTTAGTGGCATTAATAGTCACTATTGAACATGATACCCCCCTTCATCATTGAATCCGGGTTGGGAAATCCATTTTTCTCTTGTTTAGCCTTCTGCAAGTTCATATCTTGGGTTGTCTTTGAATCAATTTTTCCAACACCATTGTCGTGTCATTCATATGTTCAAGAGAAGTCCAACCTTACACAAGCCTTCTATCGAGTCATCCATCTGCAGTTATCAATTCCTACCATGTCGGCCTTCCCTGTGTCATTTTTAAATCGTCTTCACACTTTGATCTACCTTAAATCTGTTACTTATTTCGTGTCATTGATGGGGGATACATCAAGGCCCTCCTATGATGAGTCTTTTCTTGTCGAATTCATTTCGTTATCCAGGAAAAACACTTAGAAATAAATTAGTACCTTACAACCTGCATGCCTCAATGGCAGGTTTCTTCACTTTCGACAGTGGGTTCACATCATTGACCCCTGATTGAGAGATTCTAGCGAGTGCTCGACTTCAGCTCATTTATTCGCATTCGTTGGATTGTACCAAGGTACCTTGGGAGTCATTAACATCAATAGTGATTTCCCTCACACTTGTTAATGGTTTTCATCAATGACCGATAATCAAATGGCTTCTACCATGTTCGACTTCAACACATGTAATCACATGGCTAGATTCATGCTTACGGACGATGGGATTGAAGACCCTGGATCTCATTGTTTCGATCCAAGTTGCGAAGGAGTATTTATATTGACACATAGATCCACTTTGTATGTCTTTTGGCTATGTATGAATTTGAGTTTTCTAGAGCATAGATCCACAGTGTATTCCTGGTGGCTATGTGGAATTTTGGTGACATGGATCCACGGTGTATGATTGGTGGCAATGAATGAAATTTATGATTCAAATCACTTGTAGTCTGAGCATGGGAATGCCTACCTCAGAAATGGTATAATATTGCACAGATGCTTGGTTGTTTGTAGGTTTCTAATTGGTGCGCTCCTTGTTTCCGAGACACACACATATTCTATAAAGTATTTCGACTGTCACAAGTTCCATCCTCATACTTTGGGGGGAATTCTATTACACATTGTTTTAGTCACCCTGGTGATGTTTCTACAGTATGTGTTCAGGCTTCCAAAATGACCTTTCCTCATGAGAAAAGTGACTTGATTCCTCTTCTACAAAACTTGTTTTTAGAAGGCCGCCACAAGCCATCCATAAGGTACAGTGCCGAAATGCCTGATTTTCGTAGGCTGTCATGAAACTAGCCTGCGACATTTCCACGGGTTGCATTATATCTAGGGTGCAGCGGCGTTGAAAGACTGAGAAAAGGTCAAAGTTCATGAAAGTTATAGAAGGGATCTTCTATAATATGAGGTGGCATCTGTATGTTTGGGATCCTACTCGCTTCTCTGATTTGGTGGGATCATCCTAATCTCTTTAAGCATATCTCTTTCTCCTATATAATGATGGATTTCTCATGGAAAAGGTTAAGCAAGAAAGCAAGCAAGGAATTGATGAAGGAATAGGCTGAGAATTGTGTGAGGGATTCTATCTCAAATTGATACTTGAGGTCTTAATTGGTCCATCAAGTTATTGTGGATCTTATTCATGCAAGTTTGGAGCAAGTGTGTGTGTTGAAGCAAAGGGCCACTGAAAGGGAACCTAGCAACATCAAGGTTGTTTGGTTGTATCTTCCACTTTTACTTAATATAATATAGTGGCATGTGTTAGTCTCCAATTTTGACCATATTTTTGCCTATATCATGTCAGATATACCCCCATTTTCATATCTAGTATCATTTCCTTCTGGCCTTACCATGACACATTTGACATCCTTTTGTCCTAAATGGAGCTATTCAAGGTATTCCTATGATTCAAGTTATTTTTAATGTATTTTGATATTTTAAACTAATATTGATACTAACGTGACATGAGTAGGTACTTGTTCCCTTGAAACAGACTTATCAATACCAGGTACCAGCTCACACTTAGTGGAGGTGTCAAAGACTTGCACGACATGGCCAGAGTGGATTTACAGTCCAATTCATATGATTGATTGAGTCATAACTCGATGTGATGACTCAGAGCAAAATTGTAGAACTGTTTATTATGATGCTTTATGATCCACGCTTCTTGACACTGCATGTCATGAAGCTGTGACATTAGTTTTAACTGACTACGAGTCATTTTCGGATCTGAGATTTACTTAGATTAATGCACCTATGTTCAAAACAATCTTGTAGAGGATCTATATAAACTCAGATCGCTCTCAAGAAATGTTGGTTATGATATGTTATGTGATACGATTTTTGATAATACGATTTGTTATGCGTTATGGTATTCTCTGTTAAATGATTTGAGTTTGTTTATGAATTATGGAGCGTGAGGTATGAAGCAGTTATGCATGGAATAATTTGAGTAGATCTGGTTTCGTTTTAGGGCGATTGCACCTCTTGGTTGGGCCCACCAACAGGTTCAATTCGTTGTCTCTTTTCCATAGTATAGTTAGTTTATTTCTAGTTCTAGAATCTACATGCGAGTTAGTTTTTCATTTGAAGTTACTCTGTTACATTCTGGCTTAGTTATTTTCTCTTAGTTCATTTCCATCTTGATATTATCTTGTAGATCGTTGAATGTTGGAATGAGTTATTTACCATTGCAGAATTTGAAGAATGAACCAAGTGCTTAGTCTAAACTTGCTCTGTTTTTCTAGTTTCTAGTTTGATTACGATTTAAAGATAATTTGAGTTTGGACTTACTCTGTTTTGTTAGAATAACTAGCTTATGGTCTGATTAAAGGAAGCTTCCAACTGTTTTTCCAGTTTCTAGTTTGATTACGATTTAAAGATAATTTGAGTTTGGACTTACTCTGTTTTGTTAGAATAACTAGCTTATGGTCTGATTAAAGGAAGCTTCCAGTACTTGTAGGGTAAAATAGGACATTAATTAGTTTCACCTTTGTTAGATTTAGAATTGCTTGATACTTAGATTAAAAGGTTTTTAAAATGATCTCTCTTTTATGGTTCAGATAGATTTGTTGATGATTAGATGTTTAAGATAATGGTAGATAGTCTTGGGTGATTTCTTTAGATTAGGAATAGAAATACCTTTTCTTAATTCAGAACTATTTCCATTTGATTAATTAGATAAGACATGATTAGTTTTAAGGTAATCATTAGGATTCAGTTTCTAAGAGTAAGTTTGTGTTTTCTTCTCAGAATAACCTTTAGGTAGGAATTAGAATATTACCAACACATATAGTGTAGCATCTCTAAGTTCACTTACCCTGGTTTGACAATTCAGTGTTTTCAGGTAATTAAATCTTTAATACAACAGCCTGACATTTTTGGTGTCGTTGTCAGGGAGTTGTTTAGAAGGTAAGTTAGATAATTGTTTTGGTTATTTTCTTAAATGTATTTGGTTTGGTGTGGTACGTTAGCAGGTTGATGAAAGAGGAGCTTTGAAACGAAGGGTGAGAACCGACACATCTGTTATCACAGGTTCCTCTGAAACTCAATCTTAGTTTTTCTTTTATCTAGTATGTTTTCATGAGAAATAGAGATCATAGAGGTAGATTTAGGGGAAACTCAAAACAACAAAAAGA
>SNQJ01S0019755.1:138476-155071 GCA_010110895.2 Picea sitchensis
TGAAAAAGATGCTTTTCCCGTCCCAAGTTCATGAATCTCATCTATGTTATTTGATTTATGTGTTATTTCTAACCCTCTAGTAGATTAGTAGCATGCATGTGTAGTCTTACCTTGATTGCAGGAAGATTTGTAGAAGGGGCAGCGGCAGCGAGGAAATAGAAGGCTCAACGGAGGATCTACTTCAATCATCGTTAAAAAGGTGAGTCGATTCTTCCATTGTTTGCTTGAAAAGGGGTTGAGATTTTGGGTAGAAGGTTAAAAGTTAAATCTTAAGGGTCATGATCTGCATATAAGTTTAGAGCCCGAGCTTATTAGTCCATAGGGTAGAATACCCCACAACATTTATGAATTATGGAGCATGAGGTATGAAGCAGTTATGCATGGAATAATTTGAGTAGCTCTGGTTTCGTTTTAGGGCGATTGCACCTCTTGGTTGGGCCCACCAACAGGTTCAATTCGCTGTCTCTTTTCCATAGTATAGTTAGTTTATTTCTAGTTCTAGAATCTGCATGTGAGTTAGTTTTTCATTTGAAGTTACTCTGTTAAATTATGGCTTAGTTATTTTCTGTTAGTTCATTTCTAGCTTGATATTATCTTGTAGATCGTTGAATGTTAGAATGAGTTATTTACCATTGCAGAATTTGAAGAATGAACCAAGTGCTTAGTCTAGACTTGCTCTGTTTTTCCAGTTTCCATTTTGATTACGATTTAAAGATAATTTGAGTTTGGACTTACTCTGTTTTGTTAGAATAACTAGCTTATGGTATGATTAAAGGAAGCTTCCAGTACTTGTAGGGTAAAATAGGACATTTATTAGTTTCACCTTTGTTAGATTTAGAATTGCTTGATACTTAGATTTAAAGGTTTTTAAAATGATCTCTCTTTTATGGTTCAGATAGATATGTTGATGATTAGATGTTTAAGATAATGGTAGATAGTCTTGGGTGATTTCTTTAGATTAGGAATATAAATACCTTTTCTTAATTCATAACTGTTTTCATTTGATTAATTAGATAAGACATGATTAGTTTTAAGGTAATCATTAGGATTCAGTTTCTAAGAGTAAGTTTGTGTTTTCTTCTCAGAATAGCCTTTAGGTAGGAATTAGAATCTTACCAACACATATAGTGTAGCAGCTCTAAGTTCACTTACCCTAGTTTGACAATTCAGTGTTTTCAAGTAATTAAAATCTTTAATACAACCAGCATGTTTCTTTCCCATAAAATCATTCTCAGTTTATTACATGACTCCTTGATCACATTTATAAGTTTTCATTGAACATACTATTGTTTCTTTCACTTTGGTTGTTTTGTGTTTCATTGCAGGATCAATAGCACAAGAGCATTGGAGCGAAGCAGGGACAACAAAGACATAAGGAAGCGATATTCAAATGTATGTCATTCATCTCTCATATGATAGTAAATTCAATGATTAAATCTTAGGGAAAGCACTATGTCCTGTCTCGTTTTGTTCTAGATCTAGGTGGATCTAGGGAGATCATTTTATGTCTACATTCACCGATTTATCCAATAACACACTTCATCGTCAAACACTTGGGTAACCAGCCTATGTATGACAACTATGAATCAGATTCTGATGTGGATATGAGGAAATTTCAAGACCATGCTATAAATCCTTTTCCTTTATACATTAAGGAACAACATTGTGTGGTAATAAACCATCTTGGGCCCACAGAAGACATGAGTATCCATCTCTGCAAATCAACAAACTTGCATTCACCATGCTTGAACCTGGACCTACAGACAACATCAAACAACATGTTAGCAATGATAAAATAGAGGTAATTTCTTACCAGTTGAGTGTGCCTTATTATAAATTTTATGACCCTATGGGGTTGTATATGGAGTTGAGTTTTCCAAAAGCATTGGAGCCTACAAAATTATTCATCCTAACATCATTTGGGGGTATTTTCAGTGACCCAAAACATGTTTTCTTTCTACTGTCATACTTCCATTACATTTTGTGGATCATTTGCAGTGAAGAGAAGAATTATATCACCAAACAGTTTGGGTGGCTATGGTGGAATTTTGTTTTCACCTAGCACGTTGTAAAAAGTGAGTTAGTCTAGGATTGTACATAAACAAGCTCCTTCTGGAGCATGTGTGTGTGTTTTTTTTGTTTTTTTTTGTAAGTAGAGTAGTGTACATGTCAGCCTGTTTCCTTCAAAAAATGTATCTGAGCCCGACTCCACAACCCAACAGCTAAGGCACTAGAACTATGCATTCTTGGAAGCTCGCAAAGAGCATTGCATCCCCTGTGGAGCCAAATGTTATCACATATAGTTGTAAAAGAGTCACAAGACGACCAAGTCTGTGGTCTTCACATAAGCGTCCAAACTCAACATTCAAAAGCAACCCATTTCGGGTTTGAAATAATGAGGAGAAAGGATTCAACTTTCAGCCATAGGATCTGAGCGAGAGAAAGACTAGCCAGTAGATCAACAAGATTAAGTCACGACCATCAGATCTCATCGGAGAGAAATTGACAATGGGAAGTCATCGCGGGGATCAGGATGCAAATTAAAGTATCTTCTAGTTGTGAGCCCGCACTCGCTCGTGGTCATTGATCTTTCAGCAAGGGACACATGTCAGGTGATATTGTACTTTGGGAGAAAGAAAGTAGAAGTTTATTGAGTAAAGGACTTCTGAAGGCCCAAAGCCCGAACTCCCAAAGTAAATCTCGGTCATCCAGATAAAGAGGCCATGCATCACCAGATCTCACACTTCGAGAATTTGGCACTTTGGAGGATTGCGTGAACAAGAAGAAGAAAAAGGGTTGAAGCCCAAACTATCAAATTAAATCTTGGTCGTCCAAAACAAGAGGCCACACGTCACCATATCTCTCACTTCGGGAATTCAGCACCTCATAGAATTGCGCAAGAAAGAAAGAGAAAAAAGCTCGAAGCTCGATCTCCCAAAGTAAATCTCGATCATCCAAAACAAGAGGCCATGCATCACCAGATCTCTCACTTATGGAATTTGTCACTTTAGAGGATTGTAAGAGATATGCATTGAAAAGGCCCGAAGCCTGAACTCCCGAAGTAATTGTGAATCGTTTATCTTCACAGTAGGAAGTAGGGTCCATCCAAGAGCGGCGTGTGGAAACAAAAGCAGGGATTTTTCAGATATCATATCACGATCAGATCGACATCCATGCTTCATTGTGGGGACGGAACATGCTCGAATGATAAAATTCTTGACCGATCCCGCAATTGAAACCATGGTATAACAAAAAAATTATGTGGTTGAATGTGGTGGATTGCGGGCTCAAAAGCAGTGTGGATTCAAAATGCCTTTGACGTCCCTGCATTCACATGCTTATATAGTGTCTAATCCAAGAGCAGGGTGTGGCGGTCCCCTAGTCGTTGAGCCTTGTCCCGATCCCGATGAGAGATCAGTTAATGAAAATAGAGTGGCAGTTGAAACCTCGACTCACTCCATAAATAGAAGGCATGCAGGGTCTATCCATAGAGATAACACTATTAGGCCAAGGTACCCCTATGGATGGATTTTCTGCAGGCCCATTCTGATCTGAGTTTGTGTCTGAAAACATAATACATGCACAGTTTGATAGAAGGTTGAACAGATGTAAATCCTTGAATGGGATGGCCAGATCACACTCCTGGTAGTTGTGGATTGATCTGATATAAATAGATCAATTTATATTTTGTACAGGGGATGGTGTGTTTTTCAGAGGCTAGAGAGCCAAGAGAGTTTAGGAGAAGGGATTTGTATTTTAGTTTGTATGCTTGAGGGCTTGGATTGTAAATATTATGTTATTGAAGATTCCTTTGAATTGTTTTTATCAGACCGTCTTCCTAGTTTACACATTTTTCTGTTTCTTCTTGTCTGGTTGTAATATTTGCGATTCATGGATTCTTGAGGTGGTGGAGGAGCTGTTGTTATCTTTCCCATGTTCATCATTTATCACTCAGACCCTTCCTATTTTCCTTATTTTATGGATGTAATCTCTTTGACTTATGGATTCCCAAGGCGATAGAGGATTTGTTGCCATCATGCCCATCTTTCATGGTTCATCAGATAATTTATATTTTTATTTCTGTATGGATGTAATCTCTCTGATTTATGGATTCCTGAGGTGATGGAGGACTTGTTGCCATCATGCCCATCTTTCATGGTTCATCAGACCTTTATATTTTTCTTCTTTTCTGGGTGTAGCATCTCTCTGATCTATGGATTCTTGAGGTAGTAGAGGATATGTTTTCATCTTGCCCATATTTCTCCTCATCACCACATAAATCCTTTTTTCTGATAGGCAGTTTAAATTCCTTCATTATTCATGATACATATGAATCCATAGCCCAATGGTCGAGGACTGATCTACAGTTACTTCTGTTATATTTTCCTCTCTCTACAGTCTTACTGATCCACCTACTCAAACCATTGTTATCCAGTTTTCCCTTTGTTTTGATGGGTACTGGTCTTATCCTCTTGCATTCAGAGGGTGACTCTCAGTGACAACGTTAATGGCATCGTTTTCAGGGACGGAAGTGAAGATATCTTCCCTGGGAGAACAACAACGATCAGATCTAATCTTTGATGGTGAACAAAGAATAGACACATCCAGACTGCATATCATTCACATGGTGACTCCATGATTAAAGAATCCTGTGGTGACTCCATGATTAAAGAGTCCAGTGGTGACTCCACAATTTTAAGAAGTCATATTTTCAGATGGAAGCCATTTTGGCTCGGAGGTTTGGTCCTTTTAATTTCTCTTTTTTTCCTGATTTTCCAAATGTTGTTCCTACTATGGATGAGTGGGGTGATTTTTTTCCCATATTTAAAGAACATTGAGATGACAACCCTGCAGAGCATCTTCTTGAGTTTCATGAACTCATGCATCAGTGGGGAATACATCATGAGGATGTATTAATGAAGATGTTCATGTACTCATTAGAGGGATATGCTCATGAGTGGTATCGATCCTTTCCCCCTGCTAGCATGTCCTCCCTAGAACAGTTTCATGAAACTTTCAATATTCGTTATCAACAGTTTTATTCCTCTGAGTTAATTTGTCATAGTTTTTGTGAGAAGTATAAAGACTGTGTTCAGAATATAGTTGTTTCTTATGAAGGTTGTAAGGATAAAGAAGATGTTTTGGATGAGGAATCAGTTTTTTCTCTTCCATGTTCATCTGCATATGATGAATACTATGTCTTTTGTCTCGGTGAGGAAAGTTATGAAGAATTTCTTCGAGATATGATTGATGATAGTAATGATGATTTCACATCCATAGATGCATTATATTTCCCCCCTGATGCACCTGTTGTCTCAGATTTAAAACAAGAAATAATTGTAGAAGAGGATTTTTCTCTATTCCTTCAAGAGGTTTCCCATGATGTATTTTCACCTGTGATTGAACAGAAGAATCAAGAGATTACTCATTTTTATTTGCAAGGTAAAGGAGTTTTGGGCTCACCTATATTTGATGAGAATTCAGATGAAGAAGAGAAGATCCCTATATCACATTTTGTCGACTTGGGAAGCAACCAGCCTGTGTATGACTACTATGAATCAGATTCCAATGTGGATATGGGGAAATTTCAAGACCATAATATAAATCCTTTTCCTTTATACATTAAGGAACTACATGTGTGGAAATCATCCATCATGGGCCCGTAGAAGACATTGAGCAGCCATCTCTTCAAATCAACAAACCTGCATTCACCATGCTTGAACCTGAACCTGCAGGCAACATCAAACAACATGTTAGCAATGATAAAATAAAGGAGGTAATTTCTTACCAGTTGAGCATGCCTTATTATAAATTTTATGACCTTGTGGGGTTGTATATGGAGTTGAGTTTTCTAAAAGCATTGGAGCCTGCAAAATTATTCATCCTAACATAATTTGGGGGTATTTTCAGTGACCCAAAATATCTTTTCTTTCTACTGTCATATTTGCCTTACCTTTTGTGGATCATTTGCAGTGAAGAGAATAATTATATCACCAAATAGTTTGGGTGGCTATGGTGGAAGTTTGCTTTCACCTAGCACATTGTAAAAAGCTAGTTAGTCTAGGATTGTACATAAATAAGATCCTTCTGGAGCATGTGTGTTTGTTTTCTTTTTGTAAGTAGAGTAGTGTACATGTCAGCCTGTTTCCTTTAGCAAATGTATCTGAGCTCGACTCCACAACTCAACAGCTAAAGCACTGGAACTGTGCATTCTTGGCATCTCATAGGGAGCATGCCATCCCCTGTGGATCCAAATTTTATCACATATAGTTATCAAAGGGTCGTAAAACAACCAAGTCTGTGGTCTGCACAGAAGCGTCCAAACACAACATTCAAAAGAAACCCTTTTTGGGTTCGAAATACTGACAGACGAATGGATTCAACTTTCAGTCATAGGATCTGAGCGATAGAATGACCAGTCGTTAGATCAACAAGATTAATTCATGACCATCATATCTCATTAGAGATAAATCGATGGTGGGGAGTCATTGCGGGGATCAGGATGCAAATTAAAGTATCTGCTAGTTGTGAGCTCTCAATCGCTCGTGGTCATTGATATTTTAGCAGGGTACATGTGTCAGGCGATCTCATACTCTAAGAGAAAGAAATCAGAATTTGAGTGAGTAAAGAAATCCCAAACGCCTGAAGCTCGAACTCCCGAAGTAAATATCGGTCGTCCAAATCAAGAGGCCATGCGTTACTGAATCTCACACTTTGGGAATTCGACACTTCGGATGATTGCGCGAAGAAGCAGAAGAAAAAGGCTCAAAGCCCAAACTCCCAAAGTAAATCTCGGTTGCCCAAAACAATAGTCCATGCATAACCAGATCTCTCACTTCGGGAATTCGACACTTCGGAGAATTGCACAAGCAAGCAAGAGAAAAAGGCCCAAAGCCTGAACTCCCGAAGTAAATCTCAGTCGTCCAAAACAAGAGGCCACGTGTCACCATATCTCTCACTTTGGAAATTCGTCACTTCGRAGGATTCTAAGAGTTATGCATTGAAAAGGCCCGAAGCCCAAAATTTTGAAGTAATTGTGAGTCGTTGATCTTCGTAGAAGGAAGCAATGTCCATCCAAGAGTGGCACATGGCAACAAAAGTGGGGCTTTCCCAGATTGCAGATTGACAGCCACACTTCATTGTGGGGATGGAACATGCTTGAACGATAAAATTCTTGAGCGTTCCCACGATTGAAACCATGGTATAACAAAAGAGCTACATGGTGGAAGGTGGTGGATTGCGTGATCAAAAGCGGTGTGGATCCAAACTGACTTTAACAGCCCTACAATCATGTGCTTATATAGCATCTAATCCAAGAGCAGCGTGTGGTGGCCCCCTAGGCATTGAGCCTCATACCGATCCCGATGAGAGACTAGTTAGTGAAAAAGGAGTGGTGGTTGAAACCTCGACTCATTCCATGAATAGAAGGCATGGAGGTTATGTCTGTGGAGACAGCACTGTCAGCCCGAGCTACCCCTATGGATGGTTTTTCTCTAGGCCCATGCTGATCTAAGTTTGTGTCTGAAAAAAGAATACACGCACAGTCTGACAGAAGGTTGCATAGACGTAAAGCCTTGAATGGGATGGCCAGATCACACTCCTGGTAGCTGTGGGCTGATCTGATACAAATAGATCAGTTCAAATTTTGTGGNTTGTGGGGGGGGGTGTTTTTCAGAGGCTGGAGAGCCAAGAGAGTTTTAGGAGAAGGGATCTGTATTTTAGTTTGTATGCCTGAGGGCTTGGATTGTAAATATTATGTTATTGAAGATTCCTTTGAATTGTTTTTATCAGACCATCTTCCTAGTTTACACGTTGTTATGTTTCTTCTTGTCTAGTTGTAATATCTGTGATTCATGGATTCCTGAGGTGGTGGAGGATATGATGTTATATTGCCCATGTTCATCATTTATCACTCATAACCTTCCTATTTTCCTTCTTATATGGATGTAATCTCTCTGACTTATGGATTCCTGAGGCGATGGAGGATTTATTTCCATCATGCCCATCTTTCATAGTTCATCAGATAATTTATTTTTTTCTTCCTATCTTGATGCAATCTCTTTGATTTATGGATTCCTGAGGTGATGGAGGACTTGTTTCCATCATGCCCATATTTCATGGTTCATCATACCTTTCTGTTTTTCTTCTTGTCTGGGTGTAGCATCTCTCTGATCTATGGATTCCTGAGCTGGTCGAGGATCTGTTGTCATCTTGCCCATCTTTCATGGTTCGAGACTCAGACATTTTATGTCTTATTTCTCCTCATCACCACATAAAGCCTTTTGTATGATAGGAAGTTTAAATGCCTTCATTATTCATGATACTTATGAATCCATAGCCCAATGGTCGAGGACTGATCTATAGTTACTTCTATTATCTTTTCATCTCTCTACAGTCTTATTTATCCCCCTACTCAAACCATTTTTATCCATTTTACCCTTTGTTTTGATGGGTATTGGGCTTATCCTCTTGCAGTTAGAGGATGACTCTTAGTGATAACATATTTGATGATCCATATTACCTCTCAAATCCTACCCCATCAAACTGCCTCCACTACATCCTTCCACATGACCATTCTGATGACCACACCCTGACCAACTTATTACCAACATCAATGGTTTAGTATTCATCAAGAACTTTATTTTATGGATCCAACAACTCATATTGGCTCAGAACACTCCCATCAGAGTCCCTATGAAACCTTTAACTTATTCACAAAGAGAACTTTTGGAACCTATGACGAATCAACGACTGAGATCATGTCTCTCCCACTCTCCCATCAACTATCCATGATTGTTATCATAGTTCCCTCTGTCGAAGCCACACTACAAGCCAGTATTTTAATTCTTCGATGGCTCATCCCCTAACCAACAATCAGGATTTCCCTTCCTGTGATCCTCCGACAGATCAACGATCGTTGCAAAACCAGGCTTAAAACATGGTTTCTCCTTCGATTAGCAGTTTGATTCAAGACTTAAAATCTGAGGAATTTCTTCCAAGTCTTTTCTATGGTTTCACCAAGCTTTCAAGAGCTCTAGAAATTACTCAAAAACTGGCTAAGGGATTCTTACTTCCCATCCTGAGTGAGGATAGTACATTATGCAGGTCTTCCAACTCAACATCATAGGTTTCACATAGTTCAAGGTTCCTTAATCAATACAAGGGATTTTCTTTAAAGTGACAGTCCAAATCAGGACTTAACTCTTTTGAGGTTTCTTCGGGCTCTCAACCCATTCACAAAAAGTGCTAAGCCTACTACTCGGAACACAATGATGATCTAATTCCTCACATCCATTGTTTCAAGGAGGGGGAAATTAGCACAAGGCCTATCGACCTTCTCTGGCCTTCAGATTACCATTATTACAGTATTCCATTTTACTTAGAAATAATTGTTCAATACTTAATTTGTCTGCATGTTTTCTTTTCATGGGAATCACACTACAATAAATATTACAATACACACAAAGGAGGCACAAACACAAAGTTATATCTAGAACTATATTCACAGGAGGAAACCATTGATACAGTTCCTAAATCATTCAAATATAAGGACTTGCCAATAAACAAGTATCTGTACCACAAATCAGGCATGCACATTCATAACATGATTATAGACATCCAAACACTTATTTTAATCCATATGCATAGAGAATAGAAATGTGTATATATCTCAACTTCTAACCATCCAAATGACTATGGGTGTATGCCTTTCCACCCAACCATAGGATCTACGTGCTCAGTCACTTTAGTAGCTAACCACCCCCATGCCAAACCATGATACCACCGGGGAAGTTTGCTTTTGATTCCCCAATGAAATCCAAACTCTCCTCGAGTTATTATTTTCCTCTATGCATATGATGCCCCCAACCCCCTTCAAGTTCCCCCCTCTCCTTTTCTTACATGCACCCCATTTCTATGTTGCACTCATGTATTCTTCGCTTGTACACCCTACATAGGAAGTTTCTTGACCTATCCTCTTCCTTATGTCAGAAGGAACTTGTGGGGTCAATCTGGGCTACATAATTGGTACCCTGATGTACCTCTGGCTGGAATCTTCTATTTTCCTAGCCAAATTTCCCATACCTGTATTCATAGAGGTGGTTGGTTGTTCAAATAAAAACCCCTTCTCATTAACTGATTTGTCTTGAAATCAGAGCTAAGGGAAATAATCTAAATATTTCCAAAAATAATGTCTCAACCAGGGGGTTTGGGTTATTTTAGGATAATGAGCCCCCTCAATAGGTTCCCCCATTCTTTCCTCTAGTGGTATCATGGCTAGCACTTTTAAGGCTTCATCCTGCAGTCAACTACTTGGAATTTCAATCAAATGAAATACAATTACAATATTTATATGTCATTATTTGGCAATCATTAACATGATTAATTACATATAATTATGGGTTGAAAAATGGGTTCTTACAATCGGGACACAAACTATGCACTACATTCAAAACAAAAAATCTAAATTCCCTCTTCTTTGTAAGGAACTCTTTATCATTGGGGTGTTTCTCAAAAAAAAAAAAATTGCACCAAACAATGAGCACCACCAACTATTTATGAGCCCTACAATGTCCCCATCAATGTGTGAAAAACCATCAATTTATAACAAGTTCTTCATATTAAAGTTTTCAAAAGAATAACCATTCATGCATATACTATACATGGAAATGTTTTGTTTGTATTTATCCGTATTATAGTATTCATATTGACAATAAAGAGGACCATAAAATTCTACAAGTACTAATAATTGTTTGGGAGGAATGAACAAATTGGAAAGGATAAACAACCCAATATTTGTAGAATTTGTTTTAAACTTGCAAATCATGTAATGATTACCACAAAAAGAGAAAGTGGTCTCAACATCAAACACATGTAGGAAAGACGACCAAGTTCCATATGAAGTGTGGTTGTAACAAGTGTGTTATTTACTTTGTATATGGAAAGAAAGAGTGTTGGAACAGGGGCAAACCCAAGGTTCAACGCACCAACAAAACCCTAACTACCGGCCCTTTCGGTAACACCGGAGAAGCAGATGAAGTCTCACCCGAGGTAGAGGCAGGGGTGGTTGCAAGAATCAAGTGTATGAAACCTTAGTTGGGACACATATCTGTGATTATAACACTTAATACATCTCTTAGAACCGTCAGTTCCTCGATATGCAATCACTATTCACTTCGCTGATAAAACAGAGCTTCGCATCATTCACACTAATCTACAATATTTAAGCACTTAGCATATATAAATGGATCAGAATGAGCATATAAAGCACTAAGCATGACTATCTTGATCAGATCTAATATTCTTACATATCATAAGCACAAAGCAGAAGTAGATCTATCTAAATATATCAAAGCACTTAGCAGATAACATGCGAACACAAAACACAAAGCACATAACACAGTGTTTATGTGGTTCACCCCCACCCTAGGGATACATCCACCAAATATTATTCTTTATTGTCTTTAGTCAATCGGTTACAAGCACAAAGCCATCAAAACCCTTACTCCGCACAAGACAAAAGATCTACGCAGCTCGCTAGATCCTTCTTCCTTGCATTACAACACTAAGATCTCCACAATCTACTACAAGGACTTGTACTTAGCTCTGCAAGTCTCTTAGAGTCATGCACAAAGCACTTACAGACCCTACTTTCACTTAGTATACATTCACATCACATAGATGCACTATTCTCCCTCTTCTTACATTGCCTATCCTTCTATTTATACATACAAAATAGGCCTAAACATGGGTAAACCCATGGGCTGACATCCCATTCCCGTTACATATTCCCAAAAACCCAAAAAGGACCCAAAAGTGGGCCGAGATCTCGTGATCTCTGCTTCATATTGCGCTCCTCCTTTGACAGGTTGTCGAAGTCCCAAAATAGGTCAACATGACCAAGAAACTCCCAAATCTTGGTCAAGGGCCAACAGGCCCTCAACACTCACCTGTGACTCATCTTGAGTCATTCTGGTCTAAGAAATTCTGCCTCGAACACCTCGATCTTGGCTTGAGCTTCTTTGACTTGTTGCTTTGCTATGGCCTCTTGTTCGATGAACTCCTGAATTAATATGTCGTTCACTGGCCCTTCTAGGCATTGTTCTGTTGTGGTGACAACCTATTCTAACTCTGCTCCTTGGCTCTCTACCTCTATAAAAAATTGGCATGCCTTATCTTGCATAGGTTGAAGCCATTGAGTGACTTCCATCACTTTGATTTGAAGCATATGGATCTGTTGCTGAGTTGTGCATTGTTCTTGAGACCTCTTCATTCGTTCTACAGCCAACAGGGCCTTCAACTGTGCTTGTAGTGTATCTGCATGTTGTTTTTCTTCCTGGAGCTATGACTCTAGTGTCTGTAACTCCGAGTTCTCAATGAGATTTTCATATGTCTCAGTGTTGCGGTTACTCAGCTGCTTGAATTCCAATGCAAGAGATTTTAATCTGTCAACTGCGTTGCAGTAAGTTTCTTCTCGTTGGTCCCTTACGTCCTGCGGGGTCTCAGGTACAGTGTGTAATTCTAGATCTGTGATGCATTGTTGGAGCTGTTGGATCACTTATTCGAGTTGCGCCACCTACTATGGAACTCTCTCTTCGACCTTTAATTCAACAACTATCACAGAGAGAAGTGCTATGTTGACCATTTCCTTAACTTTGAGTTGCTCGGTGAGCAATTGTTCCTTGATTTGTTGTAACTGTGCTTTTTCTTCATCCCACTTCTCTTGCAGAGAAATATTTTCCCTTTCTGCAGCACTGCGTTGATCCTCGAGGTCTTTTTGTACTTGCTCTAAATCTTGGGTGGCTTGTGCTATCTCTTCCTGAGCTCGTCAAAGGCGAGCTTCGACTATATCGGTGATGCAGTGTAATTGAGCTGGCTCATCACCTAGTTCTGTTGTTCTTGCTGATAGAGGTGCAGTATAAACTGCGAGGCTGGACTGTAATGCCTGATGCACCCCTTGGAGCTCGTACTTAATCAGACTAAACACCTCCTCCTGCTTAGCTTCGTTCTTCTCTGCTATCTCCAGCGAAGCATCATTCAGTGTTGCGACGATGAATTCGAAGTCGTCTTAGGTGAGGGTGGTCTCAAATTTGGTCCTGGTTGCTTTCATTTTCTTCCAGGATGAGGGTTTTGGTGGGGAAACCTTCCTTTTCTTCAAGGGGTCCTCCTCATCTCTAGGCAGTGTAACCTCACCTTTATTTTGTTCAAATTATGTGCCATCTATATCTCCACCATCTCCTCCTTGCTCTGCTGATATGAAAGCGGTCTTCATGGATGCGTTGTCTAAATCATGGACTTCTTCGGTATTCTTTATCTTGCTAGGTCTAGTTGTATCCGGCACAGTTTCTGGACTGTCTATATCGGACATCTCCGCAGGGTCTTCTAGAATGAGGAGGTTCGTCGACCATTCCTTGGTAATTTCTTCCAAGTCATCCTCCGTCAACTTGTAGTATGATTGCATTTCTTGTTTATGTCCATCTATGCGCGTTGTGATGTAAATAAAATGGCGGTCTATGCTGAACTTCATTAAGGGCCGAAACCTATGGAGGTTATTCGGGGTCATATGAGGCGTGGATTGGATGGCTACCTTCAACTGGTTGTAATAAGTGTGGAAGACGACATTTGATTGCCATTGCTTGTTAATGTTGCTAGAGTACCACAACGTACTAAACTTCGCAGCCAGAGGTTCAAAGGGCTCGGGGGGAAACCTTCCTTTTATTCGAGGGGTCCTCCTCGTCTCTAGGCGATGTAACCTCACCTTTCTTTTATTCAAATTCTGCGCCATCTATCTCTCCGCCATATCCTCCTTTCTATGTTGAGATGGAAGCGGTCTTCACAGATGTGTTGTCTAAATCATGGACCTCTTCGGTCTTCTTTATCTTTCTAGGTCTAGCTGTATCCGGCGTAGTTTTTGGACTGTCTATATTAGACATCTTCGTGGGGTCTGCTAGAATGAGGAGTTCCATCCACCATTGATCTAGGGGATCAAATTTTGCTCAAAAATTCAAAGTGCTCGGAATCACTTCAAATCGAACGCGTGCGTAGGCCTCATCGTCACGAAACCAACACAACTCGAGTAGGTTCAAACAGACGTCGTATGAGTGAGATATCACATGCTGTTCAAATTGTCAAATAGGCAAAAAAAATTGCTAACTGTACAATTCGTACAGATGTTGAGTTGGCAGGGTCGTACGACACGTGGCAAATGCTGAGTTGGCAGGGCCGTATGACACGTGGAAGGTGTTGAGTGGCAGTCATGTGAACGAATTAGTGTCCGACATGTGGCATATTTGTGGCGAATGGATTGGTGACATGTGGCCCAAGCAAGGGCTACCACGTGTCACCTAGTCAATGGTTAAAACTTTTTGGAGTCTACAGGACTCAACCCCGTGACCTCCGGGCAGGGGTAATGCTTTGGGAAGGGCCGCCCAACCGATGTGCCCACCATTAGTTCTTAACATATATATGGTTTCAAATCTATTTGAATTTGCATGTATTATGGTTTGGGCACGGTTTGGGCCAGGGCTAAGCCCCAGCCCCTAGTCACATGCGGTGTTCAATATAACCACCACCACACATGTGCATTCAAACCCCACGTGCTTGGACACTTGGCGCGTAACCACAAGTTTTAACTTAGCCCTTTTATGTGCAGAGGTGCGGTCATATGACCCATATTCCCAACGGCTTGCAGTTAGGGGGCTAGGTTCCCTAACCGTCCTACAGTTTGCGTGGTTTTTCGGTTATGTGCCCGGTGCTAGGTTTTAGCACAAAAAAACACGTGGGGTCTAGGTTGGACACACAGAGGTGCAATTTGGCGATCCAGAGACAGTAAGTTTGAAGGGGAACTTCTAGGAAGCCTATATTCTTCAATTTTTGGCCAAATTAGGTGCCGAAAAATCCCAGCTAGGGGTTTTTGGACATTCTAAAGCCATTGGAGCCATCTATTTGGAATTTTGAGCATTGTAAAGAACATATTTTATCACTTTGAGCAAATAATATAAAGATCCATTGGAAGCTCGACCAGGAGATGTAGCCCAAGAGAGGGGTGAACTCCTTTATCATTTGTTGTGTTATGTGTTTACTGTTCATTGTTATTTGTTGTTTATTATCTGCATCTTGAATGTGTAATTTCTATAAAAATTGTGTTTGCAAATTGATCATTTTGCATAAGAACACTTGAATTAAAACTTGCAAATATTTTCAAGAATACAAGCCTTTATCATTTTCAGATCAAGTTGGTATCAGAGATTAGGTTTTTGAAGGCTTGATTATTTGCAAGTGTTTTGTTTTCTGATGCCCACAAGGTTGAAACTCACAAGAGGAGAAGGTCAACTTGTAGAGCCACGTTCTCATCCTTCAAGAAGAAAGATTATATCATCACCTCAAGCTTCAAGGAGGCATTCATTAAGTATGTCTCATGAAGAGAGTCATGAAAATATTCCTACAAAAGATGAAGATCTCAGAAAGGCTTTCATGGAAATGAGAGAAATGATTAAAGTCTTGATGGAATAAAGGAATACAAGGTTGCAAGTTGAAGGCTCCAACCCTTCAAAGAACAAGGGAGACAGTGGTGATAAAAATCCAAAAGGAAATGGAGGGAATGGTGCTACTCTACCTCCCTCACCTCCATCTTCCTCTTCTTCTACCAGTTCACAACCTCCTCCAAATTCTCCAAAGGGACATGGTAAAATTCCTCCACAAATTCCTTTGTTAAAGCTTGATATTAAGAATTGCCAATGTACAATGGAGAAGTAAATGCTGAGAAATTAGATAACTGGATTCGTCAGATTGAGGTGTATTGTAGGATACAAAAAATTCAAGATGATGAAACTAAGATTCATCTTGCTTCTTTAAGATTGTATAGTGCAGCACTCATTTGGTGGGAAGCCAAGACTCAAGAGGACATGAAGAAACATGGTAAAATTTTAACCTCTTGGAATGATTTTATTGTTGCAATTAAAAAACAATTTTACCCATTGGCATATATGAAAAAAGCTATTATGGATTGGCAAAATTTTAGACAAGCTAAAGGGAAAAATGTGCAAAGCTTTACTCAAGAATTTAGGAGAAGAGATTTGGTTTTGGGAGTAGATTTTTCTTCTCAAGAAACTTTACTCAAATACATTGGAGCTTTACATAGTTACTTGAGACATACAATACTCATGTTTAACCCTTCAAATCTAGATGAAGTTTGTGTTCAGGCAACTCATTTGGAAGACAAAGGAAGGAATGAAACTCATGAGGGTAAAAAGAAGCCTTTCATTCATGGAGACAAAGGAAAGAGGAAGTTCAAGGGCAATGGAAAAAACAATGTTGCTATTAAGAAAGAGGGAGAAAAATTTACATGCAAACATTGTTCAAAATATGGCCATGATGAAGACCATTGTTGGAAACTTCATCCTGGAAGAAGACCCAAAAAGTTTGGCAAAAAAGGGAAGTCAAAGACTGCTGCAACCATACAACATGATTTAGGTTATGATTCGGGTGATGAAACAAAAATTACAGACATGGGTTATCAAGGTAAGGGTTCTATTGCAAGTACTAGTTCTTCAAGTAATAGTAATCTCAATGAAACTCGACAAGAAAAAGAAAGAATA
>SNQJ01S0019755.1:155081-170151 GCA_010110895.2 Picea sitchensis
AAATCGAATGGGTACATATGCCTTGTCATCACGAACCCAATGCAACTCGAATGGGTTCAAACGGACATCAGATGAGTGAGATATCACATTCTGTTCAAATTGTCAAACAGGCAAAAAAAATGTGTTGATTGTACAGTTCGTACAGATGTTGAGTTGGCAGGGTCGTACGACACATGGAAGATGCTAAGTTGCCAGGGCCGTATGACACATGGCAGGTGTTGAGTGGCAGTCATGTGGACGAATTAGTGTCCGACACATGGCATATTTGTGGTGAATGGATTGGTGACATGTGGCCCAAGCAAGGGCTGCCACGTGTCACCTGGTTAATGGTTGAAATTTGTGGAGTCTGCAAGACTCAACCCCGCAACCTCTGGGTAGGGGTATATCTTTGGGAAGTGTCACCCAACTGGCACGCCCACCATTAGTTCTTAACATATATATGGTTTCAAATCTATTTGAATTTGCATGTATTATGGTTTGGGCGCAGTCCGGGCCGGGGCTAAGCCCCGGCCCCTAGTCACATGCAGTGTTCCATATAACCACCACCGCGTGCATGCATTCAACCCCCGTGTTCTTGGACACTTGGCACATAACCACAAGTTTTAACTTGGCCCTTTTATGTGTGGAGGTGCGGTCATATGACCCATATGCCCAACGGCTTGCGGTTAGGGGGCTAGGTTCCCTAACCGTCCTACAGTTTGCACAGTTTGTCGTTTATGTGCTTGGTTCTAGGTTTTAGCAAGGAAAAATGCACGGGGGCTAGGTTGGACACACAGAGGTGCAATTTGGCGATCCAAAGACAACAAGTTTGAAGGGGAATTTCCAGGAAGCCTATCTTCTTCAATTTTTGGCCAAATTAGGTGCCGAAAAGCCCAGCTAGGGGTTTTTGGACGTTCTGAAGCCATTGGAGCCATCTATTTGGAATTTTGAGCATTGTAAAGCACATATTTTAGCACTTTGAGAAAATAATATAAATATCCATTGGAAGCTGGACCAGGAGATGTAGCCCAAGAGAGGGGTGAACTCCTTTATCATTTGTTGTGTTATGTGTTTACTATTCACTGTTATTTTCTGCTTATTATCTATATCTTGAATGTGTAATTTCTATAAAAATTGTGTTTTCAAATTGATCATTTTGCATAAGAACACTTGAATTAAAACTTGCAAATATTTTCAAGAATACAAGCCTTTATCATTTTCAGATCAACCATTCCTTGGTAATTTCTTCCAAGTCATCCTTCATCAACTTGTAGTATTATTGAAGTTGTTGTTTATGTCCATMTATGCACGCTGTGATGTAAATAAAATGGCGATCCGCGTTGAATTTCATTAAGGGACGAAACTTATGGAGGGTATTTGGGGTCATATGAGGCACGGATTGGATAGATACCTTCAACTGGTTGTAATAAGTGTGGAAGACAACATTTGATTGCCATTGCTTGTTCATGTCACTAGAGTACCACAGGGTACTGAAATTCATGGCCAGAGGTTCAAAGGGCTCGGTGTCCAAGAAGGTCGCACCTTCCGGCATCCCCCATGCGATGAAAGCGATCAGTATGAGAAGCCAGCTGAAGTGGAACTCATATCCTTGGTCATGTGCTTCCCTACAGTCCAGTTCTAGCTGGTTTATGAGGTAATTTGCCCAATTCATATGTAGGCCCTCCGTGCACTTCCCTGCGAGGTTGAATACAAATCCAGTCACTTGGGTGGGTCGGTTATTGCAAACTAAATTTCCTGTGATCAATTGACAGGCTAGGCACATTGCGTCGCTCTAAAGAGAGGCTACCTTGTAGCCTCGCGTTCCTTTCTCGACATCTCCGTAGGTGTCTTTAATCTTCTACGCAAGAGCACAATCCATGGCCTTCCCAGGATAGAAATCCTGTGGGTCAAGGCCTTGCATGCTTAGCCCTGTGATCCAATTGATCGACATCGGATCCACTGTGATACGAAAATTTAACCATAAGTATCTGCCATTGTAGCAGGAAAATATCATTTTGACGCATGCGTTCACTTCTTGGTGCCTTCCGAAGTGCGGGATCTTCATTATGTTGAGTAGTGTGGACTGCGCGAGGTTATGGGTCCATGACTGGGGGAGGATCTTCGAATTCTTTCCCTTCATTCTGGTCAGATACTTATGTGGAGCAAGCATGTTGTACACCTTCCTGTTGCCGAGGTTGAAGTCGTTAAAATTCAACGATGCGATGTTATCTTGGTCTACGTGCACTGTGCGTATCTCTTTTGGGAGGTACGTAGTGACCAAAGCATACTCAAATTCTCTGGGCACACTGTCACGATTGATTGTTCCGCTCAGAGGTGGTAGATAGGTGGGTAGTATACTTGGGATTAACTTAGCATTCACAAGATCATCCCTATGTTTAGTTAGCTTTTCATTTGTTGGCCTGGATGGTCTAGCTCGAGAAGTGGATGAAGATGCTTGCCTGACTCTTGGATACCTTCAGACATCGACATGACTCTCTCAGTCATTAAGTCGATCAAAACTTCTTCAGCAGCTTTCTCTGCAGCACTCAATTCGTCCGACATGCACACTCGAGGTGAACAATTGTGGGTTCGGGTAACAACTTATATATAGTACTGAGTTAAAGAGAAATAGTGCAGTGATCACTATATAAACTCAGCTTAGTTTGTGGGCTCAAATTCTCAATTTGCAAAAGTGTTCTCAGTGCGTGGTGCGATGAAATAAATAGGTAATCTGACAACGGTTTTCTTGCAATGATTATGAGCCTCCATTAACTCTTGTCCGATCCGTTATGGCATGGTCTAACAGTCTGATGATGAACCTTTATTGACTTTCTGCCCATTCGGAGTGGGAGTCAAATGGATATATCGACCCCAATGGCTATATTTCTTTGCCTTGACAAAGTACCATGTGTCGTTGTTCTGGTATCCCGGTGAAGTTCCAATTCTGTAAATTTTCTTTCTGCAAAGTTCCTTCTGGAATCTTATGTAAATTTTCAATCTTATCCCTCTTCTTACTTAGATTTCTATCCTTCTTTCCAGTGGGCTTCATCTCAGTATGTATTTTTCCATTATGATTCTTATCTTCTTTTAACATAGTCACTACGCGTTGTTGAGATTCTTTCCTAGGATTCAGGGGTAATACCTCTTCTTTATCTGGAGTAAGTACTTCAGTATTTTGTGGGTCTCCTAGTGTCCTAGCAGCTTCGACATTAGTGTCTTTAGTGTCAAATAGATTTGATCTTTTCTCCTATTCTTCAATCAATTGTGCGATCTTTCTGGTCATGAAATATTTTAATTCTTGTTTCCTCTGCTCCAAAACTTCTTCTTCTTCCTTCTGTCTAGCTTGAGCTCTGTCAATCCAAGGTTTTCCTATTAACATGGTAAACGAGGCGCTATCCTCAATAAATTGAATGATCTCAAAATCTTCCTCTGTCGAAGTTCCATTGACGGTCATAGGTATCTAAGCAAGCCGTCCACACAGGTTTACCAGTTTTCCACTGGATAACCCTAGTCCTCCTAATGAAGGAATCATAGCAGGCCTTCCTATAGCTTCCCAAGTTCTCTCTGTCATTATATTCACATGTGTTTCCTCATCTAGAACACAGTCAATATCTAAGTCTCCTATTCTTTCTTCGATGCATTCTTTTCCTTTGAATATCTATGATAATTTGACATGTCGGTAGTTATTTAGGGTTTCTTTCATCTGTAGCAATGCTTGCTCGGATCCTTTCTAGTATTCTTCCATAGTATCAGTTTATGGATTTTCCTTAGGGTTTTCTTGTATTATATTCATACTTTCAATCTTAGCAATCATTCTAGGGAAATCCAATACTTCATGGTCTAGAGATTTACAATAGAGGCAACTAGGTCTTCCACCAGGGCATTCCTTAGCCATATGTCTCGGTCTTCTCTCCTTAGCATAGAGATTTATAATTCAAGTAGAATATTGTACACTAGGGCACGGATCTATGCACAAAACTTCCAGGTCAACTCTCTTCACAAATCTTCTTCTTTCTCATTTCCCAGCAATCAAATTTTCAGGTCCCATCAATGGAACCATTTGTTGGCACAGGGGCAGACCCAAGGTTCAACGCTACAACAGTGCACCAACAAAACCCTAACTATCGGCCCTTTCGGCAACACCTCCGAAGCAGATGAAGTCTCATCCGAGGTAGAGGCAGGGGTGGTTGCAAGACTCAGGTGTCTCCAACCTTAGCTAGGACACAGATTTGTGATTATAACACTTAATAGAACTCTTAGCACCATCAGTTCCTCAATATGCAATCACTATTCACTTCGTTGATAAAATAGAGCTTCGCAACATTCACACTAATCTATAGTATTTAAGCACTTAGCATATATAAATGGATCAAAATGAGCATATCAAGCACTAAGCATGACTATATTGATCAGATCTAATATTCTTACATATCATAAGCACAAAGGAGAAGTAGATCTATCTAAACATATCAAATAACTTAGCAGATAACATGTGAACACAAATCACAAAGCACATAACACAATGTTTATGTGGTTCACCCCCACCCTAGGGAAACGTCCACCAAATATTCTTCTTTATTGTCTTCATTCAATCGGTTACAAGCACAAATCCATCAAAACCCTTACTCCGCACAAGACAGAATATTTGCACAGCTCGCTAGATCTTTCTTCCTTGCGTTACAGAACTAAGCCCTCCAAAATATGCTACAAGGACCTGCACTTAGCTCTGCAAGTCTCTTAGAGTCATGCACAAAGCACTTACAGACCCTACTTTCACTTAGCATACATTCACATCACATAGATGTACTATTCTCCCTCTTCTTACATTGCCTATCCTTCTATTTATACATACAAAATAGACCTAAACATGGGTAAACCCATGGGCCAACATCCCATTCCTGTTACATATTCCCAAAACCCCTAAAAGGACCCAAAAGTGGGTCGAGATCCCATGATCTCCGCTTCGTATTGCGCTCCTCCTTCGATAGGTTGTTGAAGTCCCAAAATAGGTCAACATGACCAAGAAACTCCCAAATCTTGGTCAAGGGCCAACAAAGAGAGTTTTTATTGTTTCCCTTTGAAAATTGAACATGTTGACATTATTGATTGTGTATTGTAATTGATGGAAACATGAATCAAACATGGACAGTAACCAAACATGGATACTCACGAAATAGAAAGGATATGCTCGATGAGTGGTATCAAAGGATAAACTATAAGTCATGATAATGTTGTCATTGAATGATAATGGTGACATGACAATGTGAATGATGATGTGGTAGTCTACGAGCATGACATGTGTCATCCTAAAGTAATGCCACATGTCAAATGGATTCAGAGGTTTTAGAAGTTGAATTGGCTTATTATTGGTGTCCACTTGTTAGTAAAATAGAGTTCCACGTGTCTCTAGATAACGTCAGCATATGATACACCATTTTGAGAAGATGCATGAATATATCTACGGCTATAGTCATCTCGCACAAATGAAATAAATGATCGTGATTATTCCATGCAAATATATAGCAAGGAAACTTAATGGTTTGACTAAAGTTTGAACTATGAGGAAGATACAAATTATTGGTGCAATTTTGTTAAATGTATTCTCGGGTCCATTGGGGATCTTGCATGAAAAGGATTCGAGACTTGTTGAAAATGTGTGATGGAAAATATGGATGCACAAGTATTATGAAACAGAGTTGACCTCTATTTGAATTTAGATGAGTTAGTGAGAGGTTTGTTGGAACCAACAAACTAATGGGAGTTTAGATAGAGACCAAAGAGAGACAATTCTGAAGATTTTAATTAAGTAGTGTTCAAGGAAGTAACTCAGTAAGATAATTCATAATATCTTATTATCTGAGGAAAAATTACAGAATGATATAATAAAATCATAGAAAGAGGAATATCACCTTGAGGCAGAAATGATTTGGAATATCTTAATTGAAGAAGATTCTAGAGAAGAGATAGAGGAAGAGTCACATGTAGAAGTGACTTAGAAGACACTCAGTTTATTCAATCTGAGGAAGAGGTTAAAGAGAGACAATTCAAAAGATTTTAATTGAAGCAGGAAATGAAGAGATTTCCTTTGTTAATGTTGATAAGGATGATGAAAAGGAAGGAACAAAAGAATTCCCCTTAACAAAGTATGATGGTGAGAATGTCAATGGTGGATGTTTGGTGAGGAAGCATCGATACCATCGAGTCACAAGTTGACTCGATTCAAACTACAATGAGGTCAACTATATGGAAGTCAATCGACTACGAGAAGAGTCCAAGACAATTTAACCGAATGCAAACCTATAGATTGATGGAAGTTGGAAAACCTAGACAAAGATGTTTTGAAAAAGAACGATGAGAATTCAATAATAAAAAAGGAAGTAAGATTGGACGATTCTAATACTGTTCGTGTCCATATGAAGACAGGGACTTAGTAAAGGAACTTTGAGTACATGAATATAGGAATCGACGATAAAGGTTATATACACTATATAATGTAGGTCGAAACAACCAGAGGATGGAATTGAAGGAATTGCAGAGGAAGCTAATTTGCAGTGGAAGAATCTATAGAGAAGGATCAAGTAGGAATTTTCATGAAGTGGTTGAGGATCGAAATAAGGATTTGATCCATAAATGTGATCAAATGAAAGAGGGCTTGATATAGAAAAGAAGGGCGGGTGTTAAAGCTACAGTATGATAAATTGAATTAAATATTAATGGAGAATATTAATATAAATATAAATGGATTAAATAGTAATGAAGAAGATTAATACAAATATTAATACTAATGGAGAATATTAATATTAATATATTGAGATCAAATATTAATGGAGAATATTAATATTAATATATGGAGTATAAACGCAAAAAAGGAAAAAGTTAAATGAAAACGAATTTTTAAGTAAAAAAAAAATATGAAAGTAAAATAATGAAAAAGGTAACTTTATGTAAAAAGTAAAATCAAAATAAAAAATAAAGTTACATGAAAAGTAGTATTAAAAGATAAAAGGGAAAAAAAAAGGAATCTATGTAAAAAGTCAAAAAAGTCAAATTTTATTTTACCTTGGTTTAAAAAACCCATGGTATTGTGAAACCTGAATTGAAAAGGGAGAATGTATTACTTAATTAATCGATGAATAAACATGATATGGAGGATTATGAATAATAATAAAGGAAGAAAGTTATTGTTAAAAATAATATTATTATTACTTAAACAAAAGGGTGCAATGTTTCATTATCAAAAAACGGATTGATTCAAAGTCACACCCTTTAGAAGACTATATAAACGAATCTTATGTTGGAAGAAGAGGTATCTCGGTGGATCAAATACAATGGATTGAATGAAAAGTCCTTCTTTGTCAAGTCGGTGACTGTTTACAAGCTGGGTCTTTTTGTGAGGGTTGGATTCCTCACATCTCAGTTGGATATCAGAACTACAAGTTGGGTCTTGTATCTGAGAGTTGTGTCTCTCTTATTCAGTTGGTGTTGAATAGTTTGACAATTGGAATCATATGTACTTGTTCAATTTTAATAATTAGATGATATTTATTCTTCTTTATACAGTTTGTGTTTTTATAACTGTTATATATATTTATGAATAAGTAATTGAAATACATATGTTATTCAGTTAACTTAAGTAATCTGAGAAAGTGTGAAAATTATTGAAAAGTTCAAGAAACGGATTAACCGCACTCCCCCCCCCCCTCAGTGTCAATGTGTGGTTCAACAGAACCAACCTTGGTGTGTACTGGGACATTATTTCTATAAACTTGTATAAAAAATTTAATCTTCTAATAGAGATGTTTTCGGTAATATTGATATCATACTTTGTTTCACTAGAAATTTCGTTTGACTCGATCTAAAATGATATGGTTTGTCAGTTTTAAATAAAGCATAGTTGATTTGGATTTCATCTTTTCAAAAAAGGAGCATATGGAAGTGTTCCTACATGTATTTTCTATATCCCCTATTGGATCCTTGATTGCAATTTGATGTATTATATTATCAACTTTAGGTAATTGGTTAATAATATAATGAGATAGTGTCACATATGGAATGTTCACCTTCAACCCTTTACATTTTGGATATCCACACACTGCAAAGGTGTCATGACAGAGATCAACTTCATAGGGAAGTAGCATTGGTAGAACATGGTTGCTAGAAGTTGGCATGCTAAAATTGGCAAGGCAAAGTGTCTCTCCATTTTTTTCTAGCGTTTGTTTGCTATATCTTACTCCAGATAAGATCTTTTTCCATTTTCAAACTAGTGGAATATCATGTGCATTAGAAATTGATCCCAAATATGGGTATTGCAAAATCAATGCATATTATTCAAATGCATCTGCAAAGATAACCTAAATTTAACTAGATAATCAAAATATAAATGAAATATGGACTTAATGCAAATAGTATGGGGGAACATGATGTACCTAGAATGATATGGAATGAAAAATCTATAGAATCACCAATTTGATATTATCACCCCCCCATGCATTTGAGCCAAACCACAATAAATATGTGTCCACATTATTAAAATAAATTTTGGGAAGCATGTAAATTCTAACTTCAGACTGACTTTTGAAGGATTTTTTAAGAAAGTGATTCACCTCTTTTATATTAGTGTACCAATGTAGTTTGATATAATTGGCACACCATAGTGGTAAAATTTTATGCACACCAAAGAAACCTACTCTAAAACCTTTGCAAAGTTTTAAGAGATTTGAGTTTTATATTTTTATTATATGCTATTCCGTGGTGAATTTAGGTCAATATAGCACATTGATGTGCTTATGTCCGATGGTCACAGTGGGGGACAAAAAAAATTAAAAAATAGATCGCACATTTATCATCAATGAGGTGAAATATCAAGTGAAAAAATGAGTGGAACTCTCATTTTGTGAAAGTGAGTTTATAAAATAGAACCTTAATTCATATTCTATTCTTTTGAGAAAAGTTAGAGGGGAGACTTGTGCAAGATATTTTTACTAGGGAACAAATTGGAGTAGGCATATGTTTCTAAAGAAAAAAGAACCAAATGTGTAAGGGATCATTGTGGATCACCTACATATATAAAAAGAATAAAATTTAGGTATGTAAATTCATTGTTTTTGTATTTTCAAGAAAATAGACTCACCTTCAATGCTACAAACTACAAGTTTCTTATTTATTTCATTTTGTTTTATGTTGTTGCAAATTGTACCAATAGGGGCTTAGAAAACCCTCACAATGATATTGTTTTGTTGGATTTTGGGCTATTTATATTTGGGGATTTTAGTATGTATTTCTTAAATATGTGTTTTATATAGTAAACATGCACTAATGTGTATCGTTGTATAATTCACATTAGTGTAGATCAATCTACAAAGTGTACTTACCAAGCCAAAAATCGTTTTAGCTTGAAATTCAATACTTAGTTTGTATAACATATTTCATTGTGAAATGATTTTAATGATAGAATATGGATGATATAGAATTAGGGGAAAATAAATTATAGGGATGATAAAAAGCGAAGCGGATCTCAAGAAGAGAACATGGAAAAAAAAATTGAAGTTTTAATATAAAAGTAATATATTTGAATTATTTGTAGGGTTAAATGATTTGTATTGGTTAACATGTGTCACGTAGAGAGAAAACATGAAAAATGTTGACAATATTGTTCGCTATATGAGTGGAAAAGAACGTAAAATATTTATGAAAATCTGCAAACAATGGAATCATGAAGATAGAAAGGTGATCAATATAATTATTTTCTTTGAAATTTTACTAGTAATATACTTTAACAATAAGAGATAATGTGTTTCAAACATTTATCTTACATAAGTCGAATGTTGTGCAAGGATTGAGGACGAGGGAACACAAGGCCCTCCTAAGAAGATAAAAATTATGAATTATGCACAAGATGATGAATTGGTCCCTACTTCATGTCAAGTGGTGTTGGAAGTTACTAAGAGTGGGAAAAACTTGTATAAGACTGTGAGGGATATAGTGGAAATAATGTATGTACATTATTTAAATTGTAGTGGAAAGAATGTATTGACATGGACTTACAATACAAAATCAATTCAATGAATCCAAGAATCGTATTATATTTAAACTACGACAAGTGTTTCTAAGGAAATCGTCAATCAACCCTGTGAGACTTCCAATAGAAAAAATAGAAAATAACAAAAAAAAAAATATTAAAAAGTATTATTCTTAAACATGTTTTTCTATAATATGTATATACTAGTCCAAAAATTATCAAATTGATATTAGTATTATATTTAATTTTAGATAAACATTTTTTGTTGTGATTTTAATTTTTTAGGAGGATTAAGAAAATTATAAAGGATAAATGACATTATATTGAAAAAATGATAGTAGGAATGTCCAAAAAAATGTAGAGGGGGATGGTTGATAATAATGATAATAATTAAAAAGGAGTTATGGATGGGTCCTAGGTAGCATCTCTAACAACATTGTCGAGGCCTATGACGAAAGGGAACATGAGATATATAAGAATTTATATATTCAATATTTGATATCTAATAGGTTTATAATAGCGTGCATAAATACACAAGAATGAATATATTCACGTCTCCAAACAATGGAGGTGAATTAACATTGACGGTGTAATTAATACAAACAATATTAAATGTAATATACAATAAGGTATATTACAAGTCATCCCCTCCTAAAAAACTTCGTCCTTGAAGCATGGGTAAAGATGAATGATTGGATCTAAACTCCTCATTTTCATCTTTCACCTTTAGAATGTTCTCTTCAACATTATCATTCTCCCTTACTCCTTCCTATGTGACCTCCATCCTCACATCCCGCGGGAATTTCTCAATAAGCTCCATGCACTTCCTAAAAAAATGCATGTTCAACTCTTCAAATTTATCCCTAGTAATGGTAGA
Organism: Picea sitchensis; assembly: GCA_010110895.2. Classification (NCBI taxonomy): domain Eukaryota; kingdom Viridiplantae; phylum Streptophyta; class Pinopsida; order Pinales; family Pinaceae; genus Picea; species Picea sitchensis. Next base: position 165,956 of record SNQJ01S0019755.1, read on the forward strand.
ATATAAGGCAATACCTTCATAGAGGGAATCAATATCAATGGTGGTATGGGAAGTTGATGAAAGGGTTATATTATCCCTCTCACATGAGGTTTTGAATCTCCTCAGGGATCTAGCATTACCATTGATTTCCTTCTTATGATTTCTATTAAACTCCTAAACAAAGTGGTTCACCAATCTATTACCAAAATATTCACCATCCAAATGTGTATCACCACCAATGTCCTTCACCTCAAAAATACTCGCTTCAATTGTGAGCAGAGAGACATCAAAAGAACATCCACCCAAATCAAAGATGAGAACAATATTCTCACAAACACTAGTATCCTTCTTGTCCAGCTCATAAGTGATGGCAGTAGCAATGTGCTCATTGATAATTTTCATGATATTTAACCTGGACATGACTCCTGCGTCCTTGTTTTTCTGCCTCTGAGAATCATTGAAATGTGCAGGAACAATGACCACAACATTCTTCACCGTGGTCCCAATATAAGCTTCCATGATATCCTTCATCTTTGTTAAAACCATGGAAGATATATATTCTACTGAAAAATGATCCTCCTCCCGTATGTATGTTACAACAATGTTGGTCTTATTGTCAACCCCTGCAATCACCTTAAAAGGCCCTAACTTCACATCACTTTTAATGTAGGGATTAGAGAACCTCCTACCAATCAAGTGCTTTGCCTAAAAAAATGGTGTGGATGGGGTTCATGGCAACTTGGTTCTTGGTGGCATCTACAATGAGATGCTCTGTATCAGTAAAAGTGACATGGGAGGGAGTGGTTTGATTACCCTGATCATTAGTGATGATTTCCACCCTATCGTGATGCCACACTCCCAAACATGAGTACATCATCCCCATATCAATTTTGATAGTTCCTCCCTCAACCATGTTAACACTCTCACACACAAAGAAAAGAGAGGGAATCAACTCATAAAATAGAGACCATAGCATGTAGAGAAGAATGTAAATTGTAATATACTTAACTCCTTGAATTATGTCAAGTTTAAGCAACAATGACATTATCCCCTCAATGATATTCAAGCGTTCCTTCTGATTCTAAGGGATCAACTCCACAACTTTATGATTAGAAAGATGTCACCGAATATCTTTGGCCTCTACCTTGATATCACGTATAACCCTTAAATTCTTCAACGAAAGACACTTCTTGACAAAAACCATCGAAAATCCAACTGCGTTTTCATGTTCATAGAAGTCTCATCCATTCGAGGAGTCACCACCTTCTTAATCCTGGAAGATGATATTAAATCCCCTGAATCGACGATGGGTATTGAAACGACCTTCTTGGGATTTGGTTTCGAAGGACAATTATCTATGGTCACTGAACTTGAAATGGATGAGGGATAATAGGGAGGATCATGGACTGGAACTATGAATGCCTTGGGATTAAGCTTGGGAGTTTCCCACTTATCATACCCATGTTTTTTTGGAGTCTTAGTGGTTGAGAAAGAACTACCAGATTTAACTCTAGTTTCATTGATTGCTTGAGAAGGAACATTTTTTGGATCACTTTCCAATTGCAATGGTTGGCCTACCTCTTGTTTAGAATCTTCCTACAAGTTTCCTTGTGATTTTTTCCCTTTGGATTCTAATTGAGACAAAAAAAACTTTGAATTATTATTGTTTCCTTCAAATGTCTTCCATACATGCCTCTTCAAATACTAAAATTCTTCTAATTCCAAGGTAGCTAAAAGATCACCATTTTGGGTCGAAGGCCCCTATTGATGCATGTACTAGCTACTTGAATACGTTGATATAGGTTGTTCATTGGTATTGTTACCATTTTCCATATGGAAATATAAATCATTCCATGTAAAGAAAAATCCATCCCAATCATTGAGATTTCCTATTGAGGAGGTTCAGTTATTTCATGTGTTTCCATTCTCTATTGAGGACTTATTTGTTCTATACACAAGTCCTAATTTCATATTTTGAAAGCATGCATCAGTATTAATATGTTCATGATGGTTTGGACTTCCCTCCTTTCCTCTTAAAGGATTTTTATAAAAAATAAAAAACACCATTTTTTCTTGTATCGCATGCATCTCCGTCAACTTGACTTGTAACAACATTATTCATTGTTGTCAAAGTACACCAAAAAGATCCTCCTCCAAAACTTGCAACAATCACCTCATTTATATTCTCTCCATCTCTTCCTTTGTCTGAGAGCGACACAACCTTGCTAGAATAGCTAGAATCATCAAATAGGTCTTTATATTTAATGCATGAGTTTGATTCATTTAAATCCTAGGTTGTGATAGTAGATTGAATTTGTGCTTTGCTAGAATCCATAGAGTTATTATTGTCAAATGTTCTTATTGTTTTTTTCAAACATTTTTTATTGAAGAAGTGTGAGAACATGAAGAGGATGAGGATTTTTTAATCCAAGAGCACCTGTGCACCCATTGTCATCCATTATTATTATTACTTATGTTGTTATTCGACCCTGAGTCGACGACCATTATAGGGAATTGTATTCTCATGCTTGAATGAATGAAGGAGGACTGGAACATGGCTCTCTTGTTTGCATCAACAATCATTTCTCTTAATCCTTCATTCAATTTGTCAATTTTGGCATCCAATGAAGCATTTATTGCAACAATTACTTGACTTACAAGGTCCACATAAAATTCTTGAAGACCTTCACTCAATTCCAACATGGAGGGAGCATTAGAAATATTTCTAAGTGAGGAAGACATGGTGTCTAGGCTCATCCTAGCTCTTATTACCAATTGGAAGGGAACACAAGATATATAAGAATTTATATATTCAATATTCATTTATTTATTATTTGATAACAAATAGGTTTACAATAGCATGGTCAAATACACAAGAATGAATATAGTCACGTCTATAGACAACGGATGTGGCTTAACATTGATAGTATAATTAATACAAACAATATTATATGTAATATACAATAAGGTATATTACATATTCTCTATGGGTAGGTCTCAAACTCGCCAAATATATGATAATCCTTAAGATTTCGATCTTGCAGGACTCAATGATAGTGATTAGAGCATTGATCAAAAGGCATATTGTTGGGAATAATATATGTATTGGCATCATAGCTCATATGCTTATGCTTCTATCTGAATTTGAGGAATACTCCCTGCACCATATCAAGCGACAGAACAATTCATATGATGATCATTGGGCTAAAGAAGGGACAAGCTTAGAACAAGGTACAAAAAACATTAATGGGATTAGAAGGACCCTCCCTCTTCCTTAATTTAGATGTGTAGTGCTCTCTGAAGTATTGACAACTAGAAGGGTATGGGAACTATAGTCTATGTGTTCAAATGATTTCACATCCGACTGGCAGCAATACAATCGACTGCATTTATTTTATTTTTTGTGAATTTAAGTGCATTCACTTGGGTATGTTTGAAACAGAGTCTATTTTTGCAATGGATTAGATCTCAAAATTTCTTCCTTGTGGCATCAAGGCATAATTTCTTAATCTGTGGTTTTTCTCTATAGCATTTGTGGTATCTTCATGTTGGAATGTAGACAATCAAGGTGGTTTTTCTCTCTGTTGGAAACAATTCGACATATGTCCAGTCTTATTCTAGACTCTAGGTTCTTAATTCTCTCGTTTGGTTTCCTCAGGTTGCATACCTCTGTCAATTTAAATTTTAATATTACTCCATTGGACTCTACTCTTTTCAGAAGTGAGTTTCTTAATGGATTACGGTATAGTTTTTTCGAGTCTTTCCCTTCTGTCTCTATTGATAAATTTGGAAGTGGTGTTGTTGTTTGGTCAAGCCTTGCTTGTTCTTCTTGTATTTTAGTTTCCCTCCCTACTATCCATGGAAGTGGTAAAATTTGTGGGTGGTGGATTATATGGCTTGTGGGTTTGGAAAATATGGACCCCTCTTGGAGTGATATCAATTGCATTCTCAGATGGCATGAAGAAATGGTTGAAGGTAATAGTTTAGGACTTCACTAGATCTTGAGTAAATTAGAGGATCTAGACCAATTTGTATCTCCTCTTGTTCATGGCATCAACACTTGAGATCTCTAGTTTGTTGGATCATGTTGTCATTGATGCCAATGGTTTGATTGATTGATGTCATTGATTGATGTCAAGTGATTGATTGATGTCAAAGGATTGATTGATTGATGATTGATCTAATATAATATGTATTGTCCTTGATGAGAATGCATA
>SNQJ01S0019755.1:170161-211151 GCA_010110895.2 Picea sitchensis
ACAAACAGACAAGTCTACACAGACTATCAAAGATAGATCAACACCTCTGAAAAACAAGTGTCTGAATGATTTGATTCAGCCCTGAATATTGTTGTCTACAATAAGACCCTACTATCACAAAAGAGAATTAGGTTGTGATGAATATATGAATGAATGAAAACTGAACTATCTCAACATAAACTCAAAGCGAAAACCTAAGAATGTGTATGCTTCTATCCCTCCTCTTGTTCCTCCCTTTCCTTTTGCTTTTAACAAATTAGAATTGGTTGAAGTAGTTGAACTAACTCATTAGTTAAGTTGATTAAAGACTCAAGTAAATTTAGTTAGGAGGAAAAGTAATAATCATAATAAGGGTCATAAATAAATAATAACTAGTAGGCGTGATTCCTTGTGACTCCTTTTAGTTCATAACAATCATAACATAACCATTAGTTAAGAAAACACACCTTCTTGTGTCTCCCATCACCATATTTACTTTTGGAAATTTAGCTCATGAAATTTGAAATCATTTCAAATAATACCCATATATCCAAAATAAAAAAAAACATGATGTCCAAAGTTCCATGAAGTCAACTGTCGTAAAACAATATATAACATAAAACTAAAAATCCATATTTCCTAGTCTGTGATGCAACCTTTCCTTGGTTGTTGTTGTCACCTCTTGATTTTCCTAAATTTGCCTTAGGCTGTGGATAGACTTAAGGATTTATATCGCTAATCACGTGGGAACAATCATCCCTCAAATTCATCCAAGAAGACATAGACTTATCAAAGTCATTGGAGGGTGAGGAAGGGGCAGCAATGGCTTTTCCTTTATCAAATGCATGGTGAGCTTCAATATTCAATCTCTTTCTAGCATGGGCCAGCCATGATGTTGGGAGACTATCGGGTGGACAATCTCCTGCCATCCATCATTTTCAAGGCCMTCRGGTTGTAAGGAGACATGAGGAGGTACAGGGATACTGGGGGCTTACGGAGCTTGGAAAGGAGGCTTTTCAGGCCTAGGTTGGACTATTCCCTGCCCAATCCAATTAAAGAATTCAGCATGAAACAATTGGCCAAGATCCTCTGAATCAACGTCAAAATGTATGGAGAGACTGAGCCTTCTTGGGCCTCGGTTCCAATTACCTCTACCTATGTTTCCTCGGCCATGGATGCCTCAACTAAAAAAACTCATCCTGCATGCGTGATCAATTAGAAAATAATCTTTTAAATAACCATACCTGACAACTCTTAAAAATATGAAATAGGTTTGGCTTAGAATGTATCAAACTCATGCAATCCAATGCATACAAATTATTTTAATGTTAATCAACGAGTAGGGGGGATGAAGCAGTGTCCTGGGATATGTGATGGGTTTGTATTGAACGAAAATATGATATAATGAAAGGGGAGAATAAATGGTCACTGCTCAATGACAACAACAATAAACTGTAAATCAAACCAATAAAACCTCACTACAATCCACCCAAGACACTACCACTTTCATCCACTTAACATAGAAAGTCTCTTGGTTGTAATCAATATCAGAACAGGGAGTGAAAAAATGAATATGGGATATGTGAAGGGTTTGTAATTAGCGGAAAGTGTGATAATGGAAGGGGAGGATAATGTTTATTGTTCATGAAATTAATCAAGTGATCCATAAAGCATTTTGTAGTAAGAAAAGATGCATCAACCAACAATCATTTGACCAAATAATAATTCATGTGCATTTAACTAGTTTAATGTTCATTAATCAAATATCCAATACAGTGTCATTACAAAACAGTAAGTGTTTCATACAATTTATAAGAGTCTATGTTCCCTTCATCTACACAATATGCATTTCATAACAATTAACGAACAATACCCATTTCCAAACTGTAATCATCAACATCAGCTACTGCCATGCATTTCTTCAATCCACAACTATGTTAAAAAGTCATGCTTTCAAAATAATAATGAAGTCATTATTACTGTGATAGAGCCTATCAAAAATGCAATGATATTCGTTCACATACATATGCAGTAACCACAATAATCAAGACCAAATTGCCACGCCTAAAATGATAATTAATCATACAACCAACAACCACAATTTAGACACAAGCTACGCAGGAGTCATTTGCCCAGGCAATGTAGTTATTCCATTGTAAAAAACAAAAATAATTCAATATGACTTAAAACTGGGCCACCTATCCAATCCGACTGTCACTAATAACATCTCTGCTTTAACCAATGGTCGATTGCAAAAAATAACATCCTTAAAACTTTGTGGGTATCCCTGAGTATAAAAAACAAGCTATCCATATTACACACAGTGCACAGCTAACAAAAACTCCACGGTGTAACATTTCCACTTATCACAACAAACACTTATTCACGATAATAACTCAACATATCGCGCTGATCTATCGATTTAATATGAGGTTTCTTCAATTTAGTCACCCGTGATCGACTATGATGTGCACACTCAGGTATACACAACCAACAAGCACAAAGATGCAGGGGATATAGTTATCCAATTCAGTAGTCATTCAGCCCCAAATATAACCATAGTTACCATGCCCAKTATTTTACTTGTAAGACACCATACAGAACGCGACATGTGTGAACAACACCAATAACTTGTAACCAACGCCAACCATCATCCAAATAATCATAAGTGCAATTACTAGTGACTGTATAACAACCAACAATTCACCACTGTGGTAGGAAATCAATCAATCGACCAAGTTTTGGTAGTTATGCATACCCTCGCATTGAATCAAATCGAGGCAGATCCTTCTCCATTAATAATACTGGGTCATTTGACATAAGGAGGGTGACTATGAACTTGATTCATGCAGATAACAAACAGGGTTCAACAACATTTTACAGAGGTAGAAACTCAATGCCAAACCAACACAATTGTCATATATCCAACTAGACGTGTCTATACTCAGAGAAATAGTTGGAAATATACAACCATCCAACAATCCAGTGGTAGAACCAACAGGCCAGGCTAGTGTTCCATGTCAACCACTGGACTTATGGAGTTAAAGCTTCACATTGTGACTAACGCGGGGAAGCTAGAGCCAACTTCCTTCAATGGTGGAAAACCCCATTACCAAAAGTGCATACAAAGAGGAAACCATGAATTATTCGTGGGTAGATAACAAGTCCCGAGACATAAGGGCTATCACAGAATTGTGAGGCTCCAATCCCAACGGATAGTGGTGCTTAATGCACGCAGGGTGTAACCCTTGTGGTTCTTAAAACAACCATAGCACTGAGGTGATGACAAGGCCGATGAAGAATAGGCGAGCCCATTTTGTGGCCTTTAGTGAGGAACCCAACCATTTCCCAAATGAACAAAACACAGTGATGAAGAATGCTTTCATCATCCATTAAACCCATAAAAAACTAGAGACTGGGAAAGTGATGTGCACGCGTGGGGACAGCCAGCCAAGCAACCTAACAACAAAAACCTCCAACTAAGCTAGTAGTGGTAACAAAGAGATATCACCAGGAAGACCGATACAAACTCAAAAATATTGCAGGGAGAACTATCCATTTTTCATTCAAAAACCAACATTTCACACAGTTGCAACACTCAGGAAAAACACAAACCCATACACCTGAGCCAGTAATCATTTTGTAACCAGAGTGAAGTCACGAATGGCCAAAAAAGACATACGTGTTAATCAAAATCCTTAAGACGAGAGGTATTCGAGCGGTTTCACCCTACTAAAATTCTGGAGCATAAACACAGCAGCAAGATCAAATAATACACCGACTAGGGTGGCGGCCAATGAGAAGGGTAAATGTGACATGCAGTAAATGTACGTCACCTCCACTCATAATTCATTAATTCAACAGTACATGCCAATGATCCCTCCATTAACACCATTAATCAACCCATGCATCGAGACTATCAACACATTTAAAACCAATAGCTACAACCTTTCTAACTTAAGCCATAGCATAATCCAAATTCTATATAAAAATTCACATAACCATTAGTGCTATGATCTTGCCAAATATGCCACCAACATTTCATATCATATATATATCAGCTACATAATTCCATTAACCATTGTGTAACCATTTGTACTTTCACCTTGCTAAACAACGCCACCAACTCTTCAACCACATGCATATTAATTATGTAATTCAAACACAATTTCGTAGCCATTTTCTTTTTAGCTAGAGTTTAACAACAATCAACAAGTATTTTCAAGCATGTAGTATTGCAGAACTAGGCCCATTTTGCATTTGTTATATTACTTTGCCTTTCTCAAAACTGCCTTTCATACAATTTTCACTAACATGTTTGTTGTGCAGGTGCGAGAAGAATAAATAGCAGGTTGTAGTAACATGAAGGAACAACATCTCAAAAGTTCAACTTATACCAATGACAACAATGTCTCATCAACCATGTAAACCTTTGTAGCACATCATCATAGCATCAAAAATGAACAGATTTGTTCTCCAATACTTCAAGGGGGTCCCACCTACTAGTATTATTTAGTTTTTTTATAATAATAGGCTTTAGTAACACTTTGCGGGCGAAATTACGTTGACGTTTTCAATCATCAACAGAGTGTTAAGTGGAGCTTATGCAGCTTCAGGAAGACATGTTTCAACCTGGGTGCATGCAGTTTTTAGGTGGGAAAGTTAGCTCATTGGGGGTTCCCTCAGCATTCTCGCGATGGTCGCCACTCTAGAAGTCATCCATACTCCCCACTGATGCACGTATTGAGACAGGGAGAGCCTTGACACAACTAGCCATAGCCTCCACCGTCGATCTCTACAACTTCTAAAACCCACACACCCGTGTTATGAAGCTAACTATTTTTTTCCTGTGAAGCACAACACAACTCCGTAGTGTTTGAGCCATATCGCGCCTTAGCCTTTGTTGTTTCTACCCACATTTTCTCTAGACTGGTGTGGCTTGCTATCATTACCAGAGCCCATATCCAATGTTTGTTCGAGAGGTTACCCGCTGGACTTAGGAACTGGATAGAAGAGGCAGGTTGTCAGGCCTGTGAGCAACTCTCTCCAGGTGAGAGAGTGTGATGAGGAAGTGAGTTCTCCTAGACGGATTCCCATAGTAGCTACAGTACTTTGAGACTTCCGGTCCAGCCTATTTTTGAAGCCCTAGAAGGGAGGTGGACAACCAATGGACTTGTGATAGTGAAGGTGTACACTCCTGGGGTGGGACAGGTGTGTGCGGAATGAGGGTTTGTGGGCTATGGGTGTAAGTGGATCCTGCGAGAAAATCCTTCTTGTTGATCTATGTGACTTTCATGTTGTCCTTTACAAGCCTAGAAATCCCTTTCCCAATGGAGTTTAGTCCCAGCTCAGGGGTGACCCACTGTTGAGCATGATGAGAAGTGTGGCCTAAGGCTGGGAGGTTCGTGGAAGGTCTGTATGTAGTTGGTGGTCATCTATTAAAATATAAGTACCAAATATCTATTCTCTGTATGAAGTGTATCTTGAAATCAAGTTATAATGTTATTATAATTGTCTGTATATATTGCATGTATGTTTTAATGTTGTTTCCGCATGAATAGGTGTATGAACATAATGTTATAATTGTTTAAATTGATTAGATAGATATGTCTATAAATATATATGGTATCAGAGCATGAAATTTATTCAGTGGCATGGCTTGGCCTACTAATTTAAGGTCGGAATGTCACAAAATGGTATCAGAGAAGAAAACCAAAGATATAGTTGTTTAGGTAGCGTTACCCGAAAAAGGTTTGAAGGGCGGGGATGTTACAAAATGGTATTAGAGACAAGGTTCCGACACTGAGCTTGGATGGGCCATGTTCGTGGTTAATGAAGAAAATACTTCAGAGTGAATTTTTGTTGGAAGGGACAAAAATTTGAAGTTTGGAGCGTTCCTGAGTGTTAGGAAGGCACCGTGTGAACTCTTGGACTGTTTTCAGAATGTCAGGAAGTATAGCGGTTCAAGAAAACCTACAGAGAAAGAAGCCACAAAAATCGTTGTGTTGGGACGTAGGATCTATTTGGGAGAATGCATAACTTCATCGTCGTCAGATCATAATCATTAGATCAAGCCAAGAGCATAAGGTAAGGATCAATGATGAAAAAACAGATGTTAGTCATCATATCTGCACATGGGTGGTTGTGAGTCGTAGATCTCTCAACGGTTTGGAAGTTTGGCATTCATGAGAATTGGAGTGTGATAGTGTGAAAATTCTCGAAGCCCAAAGCCCTGAATCCGAGGAATAGAAGTGGTGTGGCATGATGACGTTTCCAATGGTGATGTGGACCCTTCTTAAATGTTCCACGTGCCACCACCTTAATTGTTGACAGTTGTACCATGTGGACCCCGAAAGGTAAAGTAGTTCGGAAGTTTGAAGTTCGGGAGATTTGAGGAATGCAAGTGTAAATTCTTTCGAAGCCCAAAGTCTTGAAGTCTCGAAGTGACGTGGCCTGCTGACATCACCAGGGATGACGTGGACACATGGGATGTGTGCCATGTGTCAATAAGTTAAGAACCTTTGGAAGATAGAAATTCTAGTTAGAACGTGACACATGTCACCCATCTGATTGGGCCACGTGTTCGCTTCTAGTATTCTGCCATGTGGCACTCTTCTTGAGCATGGTTAGTGGGGCCCTGATGGTCATAGAGGACGTGTGGCATCAAATCCAAAGGTCTGAAGACTTGACCCTCCGAAAGAAATGGTTCATGAGTTTTGGGGTGTGCAGAAAAGAAATCCTTCGAAGTCCCGGAACCCCGAAGTAAATATCAGTCGTTGGATGTTGGGAAGACGAGGACCGTTGATCCACCCCACTTTGAAAGTTCACTAATGCGGCACTCCTGGATATTTGTTTTGATGTGCTTTGGAAATAGTCGAAGCCTGGAATCCCGAAGCTCCTATCCACCATAGATCTTACCAAAGAATGTGGATCGTAGATCCACCGTCCTCCGTGAAATTGCTCGTTCCAGGTTCTATGATGTTTTTGATGTGTGGAAAGGGAAATATTTGAAGCTCTGGAGCCCTGAAGTTTCAAGGCTCTGGATAAGCACCCAACCATTAGCACTTGGTCACATGCAAATTAAGGGTTGAAGGAAGAAAAAGGGGCTAGCACCCGAAGGTGAATTTTAGAACAGAACAGGGCTCAGAGATAGAGCCATGGAGATTCTTGATCAACCAAGACCCACTGAAAATAGAGTCTGATATATTTTTTTGAATCATATTGTTTAATTTATTATGGAAAATTATTAAGTCTAATATCTTGACAAATTTTAGTTGACTGCACATTTTGCAAAGTTACCAATTGTCAGAACCGAACAGAATTGTTACCTAGTGAAGAGAAATGGAGGAAGAATAGGACGCTTATAGTCCAGAGGATGAAGTTAGAGGAATGGATGTCCATTTGGGAATCGAAGGAACAAAATCCAATGGGCATGGAGAATAAATAGATAAATAAGTGGGCATGATGAAAATCATTAAAAATTTGCACAAGGATGTCCAAATTTACTAGGCAGATAATGAAAGACTTAAGAGAGCCAAGGAGAAATAGGAAGACTTCAATATCAAGTTAATACGGATCCTTGAAATAATTTAAAAGAAGTTGGATAAGGAAAATGGCTCCAACAAATCAGGAAGTCACAGGACCCCTGATGAGGAAATAAGATTAAGGAGTGGTAGCAGACATCACCAACACTCCCAAAAACATTCCCATAAGAGAGTACATAGTAGCTCAAGTCCATCCCCTATCAGGAAACATAAAAGGTCTTGGGTGGATGAGTTGAAAGAAGAGATGAATAAAATCAAACCTCCTACTTTTGATGGAGAGAACCGGAAGGATGAAGATGTTGATACATGGTTGTTAGGCATGAGGAAGTACTTCCAATTGAAAAACTATTCTTCTCATGCAGAGGGAAGAATTTTCATCTACCAATTTAAAGTAAAGGAATCCATATGGTGGGATCAGCTGGTGCAAGTACAGTGCCTCAAGGAGAAAAATGTCACTTGGAAGGAATTCAAGAAACATTTTGAAAATAAGTACTTAGCCAAGTGATACTAGGACAAGAAGATGAAATAATTCTTTGAACTTAAATTGGGAAGCATGGCCATAGATGAATATGAGAGGATATTTCTAGAGTTGTTGAAGTATGTCCCTTTCATTAAGGATGAGGCATTCAATATCTAGAGATATCTGAGTGGGTTGTCATCTTTCATCAGTGATAAAAACCAATATGATGATACCAAGACTTTAGAAGAAACTATAAGGAGAGAAAAATGCTTATATGATCAGCAAAAAAGAAGCACTACGTTCCAAAAAGTTTGGGAAGACAAGAGGAAGTTTAAGAGGGAGTAGAGGTAGAAGGGGAACAAGCCACCTTTTTTCATAAATAGTCCTCAAGCACATCCAATTTTGAGAGAGCCCGAGATGGATGAAATAGGTGGGCAAAGGCCAAGGAAGACACCTATGGAATGTTGGGGTTGTAAAGGAGATCATAGGTATAGATATTTTCCTTACAGAAGTGACAAAGTGAGATATTTTCACAATTTTCAGCAAGCAGAAACAGTAGAGGACATGGGCAGGAGAATACCTAGGATATATGTAGCTCTGGACAACAAGCAAGCTAAGTTTCAATCACACATGATTGAAGTTGAAGGTATGATCAATAACCATGCCTTTACTATTTTAATTGGCTCAGGGGCTAGTCATAGATATATAGATCCTAAGGTAGTGGAAAGATTCCAATTACCAAGAAGAAGCATGGGAAATCTTGGCTGGTACAACTGGCTACAAGAGCCAAGAGGAAAGTTGCTAAGTTGGTTAAATCATGTCCAATGGGAATGAATGGACTGAGTACCAAGGCAGATTTGAACATATTTCCTTTGGGATCATATGATTTCCTAATTGGTATGGATTGGTTGTACCAAGACCATGCCATATTAGACTGCCATAACAAGGCATTCACTTGCTTGGATGAGGAAAGAAATTGGAGAGTAGTCCAAGGAATTCCCAAGGCAGTTACTGTCCGAGAAATCTCAGCAATGCAGTTGAAGAAGTGTTACAGGAAGGGTTGTCAAATATTTGTAGCCCATATAGAGGAATCATATAAGGATAAGATTCAAAATCTAGAGGATCATGCAGTCTTGGAAGATTTTGAAGGTGTGTTCAAGGAGGTACCAGGACTACCTCCAAAGAGAGATATTGATTTCTCTATAAATTTAATGCCTGGAGAAGCTCCAGTATTAAAGACTCCTTATAGAATGAGTACACCAGAGCTGAAGCAGTTACAAATGCAGCTTGAATAGCTTCTGAAGAAGGGGTATATACACCCAAGTGTATCGCCTTGGGGAGCCCCAGTCTTTTTCATAAAGAAGAAAGATGGGACATTGAGATTGTGCATCGATTTTAGACAATTGAACAAAGTGACTATAAAGAACAAGTATCCTCTACCAAGGATTGATGATCTCTTCAATCAGTTGAAAGATGCTAGGATATTTTCAAAGATAGATCTCGGGTCAGGATACAATCAGGTAAGGATTAACAAGGAAGACCTCAGCAAGATCGCCTTCAGGACAAGGTATTTTCATTATGAGTTGTAACATCCCCAAAAATAAAGTATTTTTGAAATTTAAAATTTGTTAGAAAATTATTCCATTTTAGTAAATTCGAATTTGGAAAATTTTTGCCATTTATGGCAATTTCGAATTTCAAATTTAATAATTGTAATTAAGTATTATGATTGTTGGGCAAAGACCTGATTTGACCCAACTAACTATTTGACTATGACACTTGTATGAAAACAGAATATTGTTTTATTTATTGCAGGAGGACAAATGGAACAGCCATGTTAAATTTAGTTGACCATGACTCCATGAGTGGGGAACATGTTGGAACTACCTCTCGGTTGATTATTACAAGTGGAAAATCATGGATTTGGCTATGGGCAGCCCCTGAAAATCAGGAATTTAGAAAGCTTCGAAAATTCCCAAGGGAGGGAAAACGACCTAGGCAAAGAGGATTTGTTTTGTTGGATATATAGCATATGTTAGGAGGCAGGACGATGTCGAGTATGCTGGGAAGATAGACTATTGGTTTCTTGTTGTTATGAACACCACTGATTGGGTGTGAGGCAAGAGGAGTCTGCTGAAAACTGAAAGACATCACTAAGGAGGAGTTTCTGAGTTAGCCCTCATGGACTCATGGTCAGGCTAGGGGGTGGATTGGGCAAGTGATTTGGCTGTCATGTCCTACGGTTGGGAGGAACGTGGTTGTTTCCTTTGTCTTCCTGTGAGCGGGTTCATATATGTTACTCTACTCCTTCTTTGTCTGAATGATTTTATATCTATTGCAATGTAGTTGTTAAATATGAACTGAAATGATTTCCATTTTGTTTGACGGATCGTATATCTGAGGCAGTGTATTCGTTGAATCTGAACTGAAATTTTGTTCCATCTCTTTGAATTATTTAGGCACAGTTGTAATGTAGCTATTCAATTTGGTATGGGTACACTACCTCGGCAATAATATGTTCAATGTATGAAGTATAAAAAGAAACTGATAGAATGCCTTGTGATTTTAATGTTGAGTAACGTTTTACGTTTGAGTTAAATCCCAAACGAATACTAAAATTTTGCCTTTAATCGTTATGATCATCGGAAGGAAACTATATGGTTAAATTCTGGAATAATTCCTTTATAAATTAATTTATTATGCCGAAGGCAGCTATAGGGTAATTACCAGTAGTTGAAATCCCAGCATACAGAATTTATCTACTTGTAAATGGAATTGAACCTAAGAACTTTACATAGGATAATTATACTGTGATAAGAAATTCTGCGCCAAGTTATGATAATGACTGGGATTTTGTTTGAGTACTTAATAGTCCAAAAATAAACAGAAAATCCAGGTACAACAGAAAGTACAATCAATATGTGTGTGTGTGTGTGTGTGTGTGTGTGTGTGGATTTCAATGGAAGTGAACAAAATGTATGATAGGGTTTATGTACCTAAGTAACTCTTTACGATCAGAATCTATATAAAGCCTAATACCCTATTTCTATTTCCTTTATCAAGTTTTAATTAAAGAAAAGTAAAGAAATTTAAGTGATTCCTACCCACATGTCTGTAAGTTTTCCTGTTTGGAGCTTAATCTCGACGGTGTTCAAATACAAGGAAAGACGGTAGATATTTAATCCTTTATAGATATTCTAGAAAATAAATAGGAGTTCACAAAAATAACAGTCCTATTGACCATAAAAAAACCTCTGAGTATAATGATACAGAAACAACATAATAGAGCGAGAGAAGCTTTTCCAATTGTAAACATTCTAATTATGAGAAGGAAACTGTAATACCACTAAGAGGAATTTAAATCAACCACTCCTGATACTTCTTTTCTTTTACATTGTTACAAGAAAGAATCTGAGGATTAGCCCTCCAAAGGACTTATGATATAAATCAATCTCCCGCAAGCACTGTATTCTCCTCCAATTATAGATTATCTATATCTCAACCGGAACCACCTTTAAACCAGGAACCATCGAGAATCAGGACAGAACGTCCTTCATAAAATAAATTTTTATAGAGTGGTGATTCTCATTTCTAGCACTCAGAAGAAATAAGTCTGTGAGACACAGTATGTAGAACCCGAATACCTTTTGAGAAATAGGTAAGAATCGGCATCCTAGAGCCTGGCATGGTCGACATCCATGCAAGTGTTATCATTTTAAACATTAGTATAACATACGAATTAAAAACAAATGCAAAACCTTCAATAGAACAATGAATACTAGAAGTAGTGAGACTAAATGATACTTAAATTATGCCTAGAGTCCAACATCCTTTCCTAGTCGCTTTCTGTTTGAATAAACACTCTAGACCAAGGAGAGGAGGTCCAAGTATCTCTGATGGGTACCTTCGCATCAAAAGGGGCCCACCATCAGTGTCGGTACCAAAATCTTAATAAGTTCTCTCTTACAAATAATTTAATCAGTAACGAAAACCCTTAACTAGTAAATTGTTGAAACAAATTGCCACAAGAATAGAGCCAAAGTAATAACACAGATCCTTTCACACAAATTATGGACACGACAAAGAGTTAAGTTTAAATAAAACCCTGAGCCAAATCTGTAATGATTATATATACTTAACCAACAGTATCAACAATAAGAGCAAATTCATGCCATAAGATTTTTCCTTTATAATATCCAAGTGTTCAGGAATAAGGAAGGTAACCTCGGTAAGAGGAAGACCAGTGGAGGGTCTGATAGAACTACTGAAGGACGACTCCATTCATTATAAGAGAAGTAAATAGAAGAAAGATTTACCTACCCAAACAGAAAAGTCTATACTTATGAACTATGTACAGGACTAATCCTTTCTCTGGGGAACTCCTGAGGATGAACGATAATGGGGACAACGAAAACAAGCCGATTGTGTACCACTACTTAAGCAGTCATAGAGAAACTCTTAGTAAGACCTCTACCTGCATCATTTCAACAAAGGTCCATTACTTACTTGTGATATGACGAATTCCTTCGAGCAACCCTAACTCCAAAGATTTTGGTAACTACTGTAGAGGGATCTAAATCTCCTGACCATAGAAGGAATAATGACAATCTCAGGGAGGAACTAGTTTTCTTGTAGACTAAGGGTGACCTCGAAAGGGATTACAGAGAAAACTGCTCACGAATAATAACACCATAGGTGTGAATAGATACTACAATAACTGACATAACCACCAATTTCTTAACATTATCTCCGAAGAGTACTACCCCTTATTAGCTATTCCTATATTGGGCTAAGAGGAACTTACCAGGGTCTCAGTCACACCGTTAGTTAGACCATGGAGTGACCTTAATCACTCATTGACTTAGCCTCTAAAATTTGGGTAAATAGAACCTCTTCGAAAGAGATAAATCAGAAGTGATAAAACTGTAAACCTACCTCGAACCCTGAGCGTCACCTCAATGCCTTGTAGTAAATGGAGGAAATGTGGAGGACGAGAAGCCATGTGACAATGGCAGAGGGATAGTGACACCTTGGGTATGGGGCCAATAACTACGGAGGAAAACACAGGGCGACCATTAATTCAAGTTGTAGAGCCTTAACTGTCATGATAGTATACCTCCTCTTCCACTTAAATATGGGTACGATTTGACATCGTCATAACTCGGGTGGAACCATTCTCTCCCCTGTGTAAATTCGAGACAGCAGTGGATCCTAGCTGTCAAATTTCCACTGGCTTTCGAATCTTGCATTCTGTACAGTCACCCATCGTTCCTAAGAACCACTTTATAATTGGGACCTGGTAGTTAGGTTAGTTGTATGGTGTAAGAGGAAGGAGAAAATCCAACTCATGTCTTTTATAACTGGATATCAGCTAAAGCTACCTAGGGTAGCACCCATAAGTGGGTTGTGCATAAACTTGATATCCTTGTGAGATTTCAAAGTGAGTCGCAACATTGCATTGTAAAACTACACCTTACATACATGGTCCTTATATACGTATATCTATATGGGTAAAATAAAACAAAGGGGGTTTGCCAAAGTATTGAGGACCTACCCTTATAACTTCCCACTCCTGATATAACTAGGGAAACATGTGGTAAGCAGAAATTCAGTAGTTGTAGTAAAAATGTGGCAAGGATTTTATGTTAGATTTTGGAGGAAAATGTTATTACATAGTTTCATAACCAAGTGATAACAGGGTGATTTAATTAGAACCCTATCTTTTACTAAGAAACTATAGAAACAATTTTTTTTTTTTAATTTGGTAAATATGAGGATCATTACATATGGTATCAGAGCAAAGGTTTACAACACTTGGACCTTGAACAGGGCCTCCTAATTTACTCAAGAATATAATTCTATTTATGTCAAACTAATAAACCTTTTTGTTACAAACAGAAAACCCTTTCTGTTTTATGTGAATTATGGAAGCTCGGGGTGATACAGAAATCAGACTCGATGGAAATCCTGAACAAGGACCTCCTGAAGACCAGAGATAGCACAGTGATGACGGGAGGCAGAATAGTAATGTAAGTTCACCTACTAAGGTTCTAGAAACTATCAGAGGTCTCATTGTTGAACTACAGACCTTCAAAGCGAACAATGAAAGGTTGAATAAATCACAGCATGAACAACATGAGATAAATGAAGTTTTGCTATTAAGTATAGTGATAAAGAAAATCCCAAAGGGCGAGAACCAGAAGGAAGAAGTCAGTAAAATAAGTTAGAACATCTAAGAATTCTTGTCCCGAAGCAGAAAAAGGGGACAGTTCATCTTAAGGAACACATTCAGCTGAAGATAAAATAAAATCAGACAGAAAGAGAAAACAGGTAGACCACCTTGAAGTAGAATTTAAGAAAATTAGACCAGCTACCTTTGATGGAGAATCCAGAACAAGGGAGGAAGTTGAAGCTTGGTTATTAGACATCAAAAACTATTTCCAAATATACAACTATTCCAGCAACATGAAGGTCAGAATGGCCATTTACAATCTAAAAGGGAAAGCCAGCATTTGGTGGCAAGATCTGAAGTTGGCCAAAGGCCTAAAAGAAAAACAGATGGAATGGTCTGACTTTAAGAAATATTTCAAGAAACAATACCTATCCGTAAGCTACTATGAAAGGAAAACAAAAGAATTTTATGATCTACGACTTGGTCATATGACAATGGACGACTTCATAAACAAATTCCTGGAATTACTAAGGTTTGTACCTTACATCTGAGAGGACAAGGTAAAAATCCAATGATTCCTAAGTTGTTTACCACAGTCCTACAGGGACAGAATTGAGTTTGACAACCCCAAGTCCTTTAGTGTAGTGTTCAGGAAAGAACGAATGTGCTACGACCAGTACAAACAGTCGACAAAGTTTCCCAAATCTTGGAAGGATAAGAAACAAGACCGAATGAATCAACGGAAGAAGGGATACTAGCTAACTCCTTATCGAAATGCAGCTAAAAGCTTTCCTAGAAAATATTTTCATTCGAACCATCCAAGTACGCAAGGAAGCGGTAAACCGGTAAATCTGGGAACAAAGAAGTTTGAGCACAGCCCCCGGGAACCATTGAAGTGCTGGGAATGTGGAGAACCCCATATCAGGAGGAACTCTCCACGTTTAAAAACAACAAACATAATTGTTGTTCATAATTTACAGGAAGCTTCAACAATGGGTGATGTAGGCAGAAGCCTGCATCAGATAAATGCAACCATTGATGGTCGGCAAGCTGACCACCAGTCCTCTGTGGTGGAAATCGAAAGTAAAATCAATAACACTAGAATTTCTGTTTTAATTGACCCTAGAGCTACGTTAAGTTATGTCACTGCTGGTATAGTAGAGTCAAATAAACTTAAGAAACTAAAGCACGCAAAGTCATGGCTGGTACAACTAGCTANAATCGAAAGTAAAATCAATAACACTAGAATTTCTGTTTTAATTGACCCTAGAGCTACGTTAAGTTATGTCACTGCTGGTATAGTAGAGTCAAATAAACTTAAGAAACTAAAGCACGCAAAGTCATGGCTGGTACAACTAGCTATAGGAACTAAAAGGAAAGTAGTTGACTTTATTTCTGATTTCGAGTTCATCTTAGATGGTCAAAACATAAGAACAAATCTGAACATCCTACCACTAGGATCTTATGATATGATTATCATAATGGATTGGTTGGAAAAACACAAAGCAATACTAGATTGTTATACAAAGACACTGAGTTACAAAGAAAATTATGACACTACTAGAATAGCCCAAGGAATACCAAAACTTGAATCAGTTAGACAAGTTTCAATGATGAAATTCAAGAAATGTATGAGAAAGGGGTGTCAATTTTATGCCATCCAAGTAACAAACCTGTTAGAAAAAGAAGATAAACCTAACTTGGAAGACTTTGTTGTTTTACATGATTTCAGAGACGTATTTTTTTATGAAATACCTTAATTACCCCCTAGAATGGAAATAGATTTTTCTATAGACCTGCTACCTAGTTCAGCCCCTATCTCTAAATAACCTTACCGAATGATTTTTCCGGAATTGAAAGAACTAAAAATGCAGCTACAAGAATTATTGGACAAAGAGTATATCAGACTGAGTGTTTCACCATGGGGAGCACCAGTTCTCTTTGTGAAAAAGAAAGACGGTACTCTAAGACTATGTATCGATTACAGACAACTCAACAAAATGACTATAAAAAACAAGTACCCCTTACCTAGGATAAACGATATGTTCGATCAAGTAGGTGGGGCAAAGAACTTTTCAAAGTTGGACTTATGATCCGGATATCATCAAGTTAGGATAAAAGATGAGGATATAAGCAAGACAACTTTTTGAACAAGATATCGACATTACGAATTTATGGTTATACCTTTCGGACTCACTAACGCGC
The DNA here is from genome assembly GCA_010110895.2 of Picea sitchensis. NCBI lineage: Eukaryota > Viridiplantae > Streptophyta > Pinopsida > Pinales > Pinaceae > Picea > Picea sitchensis. The sequence goes on from SNQJ01S0019755.1 coordinate 186,522, forward strand.
CAGCCACATTCATGTGCTTAATGAATAGTATTTTTAGTCAATACTTGGACAAATTTGTGCTGGTTTTTATTGACGATATTCTGGTATATTCAAAAATAGAAGAAAAACATGAAGAACACTTAAGAATTGTCCTGCAAACTTTAAGGAAGAACCAACTGTATGCTAAATTTGATAAGTGTGATTTTTATCAGAAGAAGATACAGTACCTAGGACACGTAATATCTGCAGAGGGCATTGCAGTCGACCCCAAGAAAGTAAGAGCCATTATGGAATGGTCGGTACCTAAATATGTAGTAGACATCCGGTCATTCATGGGAATAATCAGATATTATCATAGATTCATAGAGCGATTTTACAAAATAGCTTACCCTATCACAACACTACAAAAGAAAGGGACCAAGTTTATCTGGTCACAAAACTATCAAGACAGTTTTAATAAGTTGAAGGAATTATTAACAACCGCACCCATTTTAAGGGTAGCAGACCCAGATAAAGACTTTACCGTCTGTGTTGATGCGAGTAAAGAAGGATTAGGGGGTGTCCTAATGTAAGAAGGACACGTTATTTGTTATGAGTCCCGAAAATTAAAGGAACATGAGCAAAACTATGTCACTCATGATTTAGAATTGGCAGTTGTAATACATGCCTTAAAAATGTGGCAACACTACATAATGGGCAGAATTTTTTTACTATTGACAGATAACAGCGGGGTGAAATATTTGTTTAGTCAGTCGGATCTCAATGCAAGGCAAGCAAGATGGCTAGCCTTCTTGAGCAAATTCGACTTTGAGGTAAGACATATCAAGGGTAAGGAGAACAAGGTAGCAGATGCTTTAAGCAGAAGAGTCTATGGGTTATTTGAAATAAATGTCAGTAGGGCAGAAAGTGATCTAGAATAGAGGATAAGGACGGCAGGTACTAACGATGAAAACTACACTAAGATAGTGACAAAATTGCAAAACACTACAGCAAAACCAGACAAACCAGATCTAAGTATAGATAAAAAGGGCCTATTACGATTTAAGGACAGACTTTACATACCCGATTCGACAGAGTTAAAGAAAACAGTTTTGGATGAAGTACACAAGAAACCGTATTTTGGTCATCCAGGGTATCAGAAAACAATAACAACACTTAGGAAATTATTTTATTGGCCTAATATGAAGGGCGAAACAGCAAAATACTTGGCTAGGTGCCAAGATTGTCAATAGGTAAAGGTTGAACACCAACATCCAGCTGGCTTATTACAGCCATTACCGGTACCAGAATGGAAATGGGAGACCATATCGCTGGACTTCATTACAGGTTTTCCTAAAACTCAAAAACAGAACGATTATATTATGGTCGTAATCGATAAACTCAGTAAGTCTACACACTTTATTCCTGTAAAGTCTACTTTTAAAGCTATAAACATTGTTGAAATATTTATGAAAGAAATTTTTAGACTCCATGGTATTCCTAAAATGGTGGTTTCAGATAGAGACATAAAATTCACATCTTCTTTTTGGAAGGAATTGTTTGCAGGGATAAATACTAATTTGAATTTCATTATGATTTATCATCCATAAACAAATGGACAGACCGAAAGGAAAAATCAAATCATAGAGGATATGCTCTGCATGTACGTAAGAACAAAACCGAGCAAGTGGGAAGACTACCTACACCTGGTAGAATTTACATATAACAATGGGTATCAAACTTTGGCTAAACTAAGCCCCTTCAAGATACTGTATGAAAAAAAGTGTACGACTCCAATTAGTTGGGACAACTCAATTGACAGACTTATGGTTGGACCCGACATGCTGCAAGAAATGGAAGGTATGGTAAGAAAAGTACAACAAAACTTGAAAGAGGCACAGGACAGACAAAAAAGTTATGCGGACCAGAAAAGAAGACACTTGGAATTTCAAGTGGGGGATCATGTGTACCTAAAGGTTAAAGCCCGAAAGAGTTCACTCAAACTCGAGAACTGTTCCAAGCTAGTACCCAGGTTTTGTGGGCCCTTCGAAATACTAGCTCGAATTGGACCCGTAGCATACCAACATGCACTTCCAGCTAATTTAAAAATTCATAACATATTCCATGTGTCATTGTTGAAAAATTATGTTCATGATCCTACTCATATGATCGACTGGAACTTGGTGCAGGTGGAACCAGAAGGAGAAGTTCAGGCGGAACCCTTGTGCATTCTGGACCGGAGAGAATTAGCACTTTGGAACAGAGTCATCGCTCAGGTAAAGGTGCAATGGAAGCACTTTATCCCTGAGGAGGCCACTTGGGAGTTGGAGGGAGATTTGCAGAAATCTCATCCCATCCTATTCCAAGAAAGGAATGAACACTGAGGATAGTATTTTATTAAAGGGGGAAAGGATGTGACATCCCCAAAAATAAATTATTTTTGAAATTTAAAATTTGTTAGAAAATTATTCCGTTTTAGTAAATTCGAATTTGGAATTTTTTTGCCATTTATGGCAATTCTGAATTTCAAATTTAATAATTGTAATTAAGTATTATGATTGTTGGGAAGAGACCTGATTTCACCCAACTAACTATTTGACTATGACACTTGTATGAAAACAGAATATTGTTTTATTTATTGCAGGAGGACAAATGGAACAACCATGTTAAATTTAGTTGACCATGACTCCATGAGTGGGGAACATGTTGGAAATACCTCTGGGTTGATTATTACAAGTGGAAAATCAGGGATTTGGCCATGGGTAGCCCCTAAAAATCAAGGATATAGAAAGCTGTGAAAATTCTCAAGGGAGGGAAAAAGACCTAGGCAAAGAGAATTTGTTTTGTTGGATATATAGCATATGTTAGGAGGCAGGACGCTGTCGAGTATGCTTGGAATATAGACTACTATTTTCTTTTTGTTATGAACACCATTGATTGGGTGTGAGGCAAGAGGAGTCTGCTGAAAACTTAAAGACATCACTAAGGAGGAGTTTCTGATTTATTCCTCATGGACTCATGATCAGGCTAGGGGGTGGATTAGGCAAGTGATTTGGCTGTCCTGTCCTACGATTGGGAGGAATGTGGTTGTTTCCTTTGTCTTCCCGTGAGCGGGTTCATATATGTTACTCTACTCCTTCTCTATCTGAATGATTTTATATCTGTTGCAATGTAGTTTTTAAATCTGAACTGAAATGATTTCTATTTTGTTTAACGGATCTTATATCTGAGGTAGTGTATTCGTTGAATATGAACTGAAATTGTGTTCCATCTCTTTGAATTATTTAGGCACAATTGTAATGTAGCTATTTAATTCGGTATGGGTACACTACCTGGGAAAGAATATGTTCAATGTATGAAGTATAAAAAGAAACTGATAGAATGCCTTACAATTTTAATGTTGAGTAACGTTTTATGTTTGAGTTAAATCCCGGATGAATACTAAATTTTTTCCTTTAATCGTTATGATCATCGGAAGGAAACTATATGGTTAAATTTTGGAATAATTCCTTTATAAATTAAGTTATTATCCCAGAGGCAGTTGTAGGGTAATTACCAGTAGTTGAAATCCTAGCATACAGAAGTTATATACTTGTAAATGGAATTGACCCTAAGATCTTTACATAGGATAATTATATTGCGATAAGAAATTTTGCGCCAAGTTATGATAATGACTGGGATTTTGTTTGAGTACCTAATAGTCCAAAAATAAACAGAAAATCCAAGTACGACAGAAAGTACAATCAATATATATATATGCTTACGGATTTCAGTGGAAGTGAACAAAATGTATGATAGGGTTTATGTACCTAAGTAACTCTTTACGATCACAATATGTATAAATCCTAATACCCTATTTCTATTTCCTTTCTCAGGTTTGAATTAAAGAAAAGTACCAAAACTTTAAGTGATTCCTACCCACATGTCTGTAAGTTTTCCTATTTGGAGCTTAATCCCGACGGTGTTCACATACAAGGAAAGACGGTAGATATTCAATCCTTTATAGATATTCTGGAAAATAAATAGGAATTCACAGAAATAAGAGTCCTATTGACCATAACAAAACCTCTGAGTATAATGATACAGAAACAACAGAATAGAGTGAGAGAAGCTCTTCCAATTGTAAACATTCTAATTATGAGGAAGAAACTGTAATACCACTAAGCGTAATTTAAATCAACCACTCCTGATACTTCTTTTCTTTTACATTGTTACAAGAAAGAATCTAGGGATTAACCCTCCAAAGGACTTATGATATAAATCAATCTACCACAAGAACTGTATTCTCCTCCAATTGTAGATTATCTATATCTCAATCGGAACCACCTTTAAACTAGGAACCATCGAGAATCGGGATGAAACTTCCTTTATAAAATAAAAGTTGACAGAGTGGTGATTCTCATTTATAGCACTTAGAAGAAATAAGTCTGTGAGACACGGTATATAGAACCCAAATACCTTTTGAGCGATAGGTAAGAATCGACATCCTAGAGCCTGGCATGGTCGACATCCCTGCAAGTGTTATCATTTTAAACATTAGTATAACATACAAATTAAAAACAAATGCAAAACCTTCAACAGAACGATGAATATTGGAAGTAGTGAGACCAAATGATACTTAACTTATGTCTAGATTCTGGCATCCTTTCTTGATCGCTTTTCGTTTGAATAAACACTCTAGGTCAAGGAGAGGAGGTCCAAGTATCTATGATGGGTACCCTCACATCAAAAGGGTCCCACCATCAATGTTAGTACCAAAATATTAATAACTTCTCTCTTACAAATAATTAAATCAGTAACGAAAACCCTTAACCAGTAAACTGTTCAAACAAATTGCCACAAGAATAGATCTGAAGTAATAGCACAGATCCTTTCACACAAATTATGGACTTCAAAAAGAGTTAAGTTTAAATAAAACCCTAAGCCAAATCTGTAATAATTATATATACTTAACCAACAGTATCAACAGTACGAGCAGATTCATGCCATAAGATTTTTCCTTTATAATATCCAAGTGTCCAGGAATACAGAAAGTAAACTTGGTAAGAGGAAGACCAATGGAGGGTCTGATAGAACTACTGAAGGACAACTCCATTCGTTATGAGAGAAGTAAATAGAATAAATCTTTACCTACCCAAACAGAAAAGTCTATACTTATGAACTATGTACAAGACCAATCCTTTCTCCGAGGAACTCTTGAGGATGAACGGTAATGGGGATAATGAAAACAAGTCGATTGTGTACCACTACTTAAGCAATCATAGAGAGACTCTCCATAAGACCTCTACCTGCCTCAGTTCAAAAAAGGTCCATTACTTACTTGTGATATGACAAATGCATTCGACCCTAACTCCAAAGATTTTGGTAACTATTGTAGAGGGATCTAAATGGATTGACCATAAAAGGAATAATGACAATCTCAGGGAGGAACCAATTTTCTTGCAGACTAGGGGTGACCTCGAAAGGGATTACAGAGAAAAATGCTCATGAAGAAGAACACCATAGGCATGAAGAGATACTACAATAACTGACAGAACCACCGATTTCTTAACATTATCTTCGAAGAGTACCACCCCTTATTAGGTATTCCAGTATTGGGCTAAGAGGAACTTACCAGGGTCTCAGTCGCGTCATTAGTTACACCATGGAGTGACCTTCATCATTCACCAACTTAGCCTCTGAAATTTGGGTAAACAGAACCTCTTCGAAAGAGATAACTCAGAAGTGATAAAACTGTAAACCTACCTCGAACCCTAAGAGTCACCTCAATGACGTGTAGTAAATGCAGGAAATGTGGAGGATGGGTAGCCATGTGACAATGGCAGAGGGATAGTGACACCTCGGGTATGGAGCCAATAACTACGGAGGAAAATGCAGGGCAGCCATTAATTGAAGTTGCAAAGCCTTAACTATCACAACAGTATACCTCCTCTTCCACTTAAAGATGGGTACGATTTGACATCGTCATAACTCGGGTGGAACCATTCTCGCCCCTGTGTAAATCCAAGACAACAATGGATCTTAGCTGTCAACTTTCCACTGGCTTTTGAATCTTGTGTTCTGTACAGTCACCCACCGTTCCCAAGAACCACTTTATAACTGGGACCTAGTAGTTAGGTTAGTTGTCTGGTGTAAGAGGAAGGAGAAAATCTGACTCATGTCTTTTATAACTCGGTATCAGTTAAAGCTACCTAGGGTAGCACCCATAAGTGGGTTGTGCGTTAACTTGGTATCCTTGTGAGATTTCAAAGTGAGTCGCAACATTGCATTGTAAAACTACCCCTTACATACATGGTCTTTATATATGTATATCTATATGGGTAAAATAAAACAAAGGGGGTTTGCCAAAGTATTGAGGACCTACCCTTATAACTTCCCACTCCTGATATAACTAGGGAAACTTGTGGTAAGCAGAAATTTTGTAGTTGTAGTAAAAATGTGGAAAGGATTTTATGTTAGATTTTGGAGGTAAAGGTTAGTACAAAGTTTCATAACCAAGTGATAACAGGGTGATTTAATTAGAACCCTATATTTTACTAAGAAACTATAGAAACGATTTTTTTTTTATTTGGTAAATATGAGGATCATTACATGAGTTCACAATGGTGCCATTTGGGTTATCAAATGCACCAGTTGTTTTCATGTGCCTAATGAATGGAATTTTTCGAGAATATTTAGACAAGTTTTTCATTGTCTTTTTGGATGACATCCTTGTATATTTCAAGTCGGAAGAAGAACATGAGCATCATTTGAGGATGGTGTTGCAAGTACTAACAGAGCATCAGTTGTATGCCAAATTGAGAAAGTACTCATTTTATCAAAACATAATTCACTATTTGGGGCATATCATATCTGAAGAAGGGATAACAGTAGACCCTAGAAATATTGAGGCCATTAAAGGGTGGACAACACATCAAAATGTGACAGAAGTCGGATCCTTCATGAGTCTAGCTGGCTACTACAGAAGGTTCGTTGTATGGTTTTCGAGAATAGCTCACCCCATCACTTCCTTGAAAAGGAAGGGGAAGAAGTTTCAATGGAAAAAATAATGTGAAAAGAGCTTCCAGCAATTGAAGCAGCTATTAACCAGTGCTCCAATTCCGAATATTTCAGATCCGAATGAATATTTCTTGGTTTGCACACATGCATGCAAAGAAGGACTAGGAGGAGTCCTTAGTCGAAAAGGATTTGTGATATGTTTCGAGTGCAGAAAATTGAAAGAGCATGAAAGGCTCTATGCCACTCATGATTTGGAGTTGGTAGCCATAGTGAACACTTTGAAGAAGTGGAGAAAATACCTCATGGGAAAGAGGTTTGAGCTCAGGACAGACCATAATGGTCTTAAGTATTTGTTTGATTAGCCTATAATGAATTCCAAGCAGAGCAGATGGTTGGAATTCCTTTGTGAAAATGACTTTGATATCAAGCACATCAAAGTAAAGGAGAACAAAGTGGTTGATGCACTCAGCAGGAGAGTGCATGAACTACATGCTACAACTATTAGCATGTATCATGTGGATCTTAAAGTTAGAATTTCTGAAGCTGCAAAAGTTGATTTGCAGTACATGGAATTGGTAACTAAATTGCAGCAAGGTAAAATGCAGCATAAAGTTGAAGATTATGAATTGGGAATCGATGGGATTCTCTTGTACTGAAACAAAGTTTATGTACCCAATTCTCCTGAATTGAGAAGTTCAATTTTAAAGGGATGCATAATGTACCTTATGTGGGACACCCAGGATATCAGAAAACAGTTTCAGTAGTCAAGAACCATTACCATTGGCCATGTATGAAGAAAGAAATTGCATAGTACATTGTCAAGTTTATGGAGTGTCAAAGGGTCAAAGCTAAGCATAGACACCCAGCTGGGTTGCTACAACCATTAACCATCCCTAAGTGGAAGTGGGAAGTGGTGACAATGGATTTCATCACAGGATTACCCAGAACAAAAAAACAACATGATTCCATCATGGTGGTGGTAGATAAGTTCACGAAGGTCGCCCATTTTATTCCATTGAAGACTACACACAAGGAAACTAGTGGTGTTGATATTTATATGAGGGAAGTAGCATGCTTGCATGGAATACCCAAGAGAATTGTGTCTGACAGAGACCTAAAATTTACCTCAAAGTTTTGGAGAGGATTATTCAAGGGGTTCGAAACGAACCTGAACTTCAGCACATCTTATCATCCTGAGTTTGATGGAAAAACAGAAAGAGTAAATCAAGTGATAGAATATATGTTAAGAATGTATGTGATGGACAAACCATCTAAATAGGAAGATTATCTACACTTGGTAGAATTTTCCTACAACAATGGGTATCAAGCATCATTGAATATGAGCCCGTTTGAAGCACTTTATGGCAGAAAGTGCAACACCCCAGTAAGCTAGGACAAACCAGCTGATAGGGCAATGGTTGGGCCAAAGTTGCTCAGGGTAATGGAAGAGAAATTGTTAAAGATAAAGCTGAATTTGAAGGCCGCCCAAGATAAGCAGAAAATCTATGCAGACAAAGGCAGAACCCACAGGAAGTTTAAAGTGGGTGATCATGTTTTCCTGAAGGTGAAAGCCAACAGAATTTCCCTGAAGCTGGGAAGTTGTTCCAAGTTGGCAGCCAGATATTGTGAACTGTTTGAAATTCTTGAAAGGATTGGACCAGTAACTTACATGCTTTCATTTCCTGCATCCATGACTATTCATAATGTATTTCATGTATCATTGCTCAAGAAGTATATACCTCATGATAATCATGTGATTGATTGGAATGTGATTCAGGTGGAGCAAGAAGGCACTTTGCAAGTGCAGCCTATGCGCATACTGGACGGGAAGAGGAAGAAACTCTGAAATCGAGTCATAAATCTTGTAAAGGCTTAGTGGACTGGGTACAATCCTGAGGATGCAACATGGGAGCATGAAGATGCTATGTGGGCAGAGTACCCACATATTTTTTAAGATTTTGAAAATATTGATGTTATTGTGTAAACAAGTTGCACTAAGGACAGTGCAAAAATAATGGGAGGGGATTGTAACACCCAACGTTGAGCCCCTGTTGAATTGTAATTATGTTTATAGGTTGGTGAACCAAGTGTTTATAAGATGGAACACTTATGTGTTTATTAGGCTAGAGATCCCATATGCTAAGGCCAATGAGCCTGATTTTGTATATGTAAATACTCACATCATTAATAAAATTACAGTGTTGCATGTAGACTGACCACGAAGAAAGAGTTATGGGGGACTAAGCTCCACTAGGTAGGGAAAGGGAAGGGGCTAAGTGTCTAGGAATAGGGGCTAAGCTAGAGGGCTTACCTCTAAAGGAATAATATTATATTACTATTTCCTAGAGGCTAAGGTTAGACATAACCTATGTTGTTCTAAGTTCCAGGGGAAAGGGAATGAGTGATAAGTGGAGCTCATGCAGCTTCAGGATGACATGTGTCAACTTGGGCGCATGTAATTTTTAAGTGGGAAAGTTAGCTCATTGGGGGTTCCCTCACCATTCTCACGATGGTTGCCACTCTAGAAGTCATCTATACTCCCCACTAATACACGTACTGAGACAGGAAGAGCCTTGACACAGCCAGCCATTGCCTCCATTGTCGATCTATGCAACTTCTGAAACTCGCACACTCGTGTTATGAAGCTAACCATTTTTTTCATGTGAAGCACAGCACAAATGTGTAGTATCTGAGCCATATCGCGCCTTATCCTTTGTTGTTTCTACCCACATTTTCTCTATACTGGTGTGGCTTGCTGTCATTACTAGAGCCCATATCCATTTTTTGTTGCGGAGGTTACCCAATGGACTTAGGAACTAGATAGAAGAGACAGGTTGTCAGTCCTGTGAGCAACTCTCTCCAGGTGAGAGAGTGTGTTGAGGAAGTGAGTTCTCTTGGAAGGAATCCCATAGTAGCTACAGTACTCTGAGACTTCCTGTCCATCCTGTTGTTGAAGCCCTGGAAGGGAGGTGGACAACCGATGGACTTGTGATGGTGAAGGTGTACACTCCTGGGGTGGGACATGCGTGTGGGGAATGAGGGTCTATGGATTGTGGGTGTAAGTGGATCCTGGGAGAAAATCATTCCCGTTGATCTGTGTGACTTTCCTGTTGTCCTTGCCAAGCCTAGGAATCCCTTTCCCGGTGGAGTTTTAGTCCCATCTCGGGGGTGACCCACTATTGAGCGTGATGAGAAAAGTGGTCTAAGGCTGGGAGGTTTGTGGAATGTATGCACACATTTGGTGGTCATCTATTAAAATATAAGTACCAAATCTGTGTTCTTTGTATGATGTGTATCTTGAAATCAAGTTATAATGTTATTAGAATTGTCTATATATATTGCATGTATGTTTTAATGTTGTTTCCACATGAATATGTGTATGAACAAAATGTTATAACTGTTTAAATTTCTTTAAATAGATATCTATATAAATATATATGGTATCAGAGCATGAAATTTATTCGGTGGCATGGCCTGGCCTACTAGTTTAAGGCTGGGAATGTCACAAAATGATATCAGAGCAGAAAAACAAAGATACAGTTGTTTAGGTAACGTTACCTAGTAGAGGTTTGAGGGTTGGGGATGTTACATACATCAAGAGGTAGGGTACCATTAAAATTCCTTCTACACTATACCTCGTTGGAATTGGAAAAGGTCAAAATAGAATCCCTCCAATGGAAAAGAATGGCAGAAAGCAGCAAAGGGAAATAGAAAGAAGACAACACAAGGAATTTAGTACAAAAGCTTCAACATTTACAAGTAAAACTCACTCCACATGCCCCTTTGGATCAGGGATAAAGAACCCACGCCTAAGGTTGTTATAGTTATCCATGATGCTCTCTAGACAAGGATGTAGCCCCAATTTAAGAAGAAAAAAGTGCAAAAGGATATGACACACCTTGAGGATACCTTGAGACTTTTTGGAGAAGAGGCAACATAAGCCTACCACAAGAGATTGCAGTCTTTACACCGTAACCTCCAAGTAAGAGAGCCACATTATTCCAATTCCTTACAAGTATTCATTCTTTAGAACTCCCTTATACAAGGAAACCATGAGGAGTTTGAAGACTAAATAGATTGGATTGGAAATGAATCCCACTCTCCTCCTCCCAATTTCACTTCCAAATAATATATATAGGGAAAAGAAAATGGCAAAATGGGAATATATAGAAAGGACCAAAGGATACTGTGAGAAAGAGTCCATCACCAGGTATACGACTTGGGATATTAAAAAAAAGTATAGTGAGCAATAGTAGAAGTGATACATAAGGTACATTTCATCCTTTTTGTTTCACAAGGGTGAACAAAAGATTCATATAGGGGGTAATTATGGGCCTCTATAATGTCTATCAAAGGGCCCATCAAAGGAACACTTTTTGATAACTTATGTATGTAAGAACTCACCTTTTTTACCATGACTAATATTAAACGTTGTTGTTTTGCAAATTATTTAACAAATGATTTTGAGTTTGAGATATGATGAGAAATTATTATGTTTTTGCTTTTCATGATAAAATTACATGTGTAGCCTAACCTCCACAGGACGAACCACTCATAGATGGATGGAGATCCCAACACATGGACAGAATCAAGGAATATTGTCCCCACCTACCACCAAATTCACTGCCAAGATATTAAAATGCCACTATATTCAAACTTAGAATTTAAGGATCCAAAATATAGCCAATGAATAAAAGGACTTTGAATGAACAAACGTTGGGGAGAAAATCCCCACAAATCCTCCTTGATTTAAGAATAGGGTCAATATTTCTAGGAGTATAAATAAACCTCAAGGATTAGCCTTGAGGAATATTTTGAGAGAAGATTGAAGTATTGTATCCTGTCATTTTACTCAGAGTCTTTGAAGACTTGGGGATATGCTCCATTGATATACTTTCTATGATTAATCAATAAAGATGCTTTATTTCTCAGCTCATTAGTCTTTTCTAGGTTCCTTGTGCTACTTGGGTAGGGCCCACAAAAGAGGGATCAAGTACCCTTCTATAATTTCCTTTTCATGTTTTTGTGTTGTAGCTTCATATTTTAGTTGTTTTAGGTAGTTAATGTAACCAACACATAATTATGTTCATGACTGTAGTGTAACTTTGTTTCACATACCAACACACAATTCTATTTATGATTGTAATTTAATTCTACTTCTTGTAGATGCTATTACAAGTTTATAGGAACTAATTGAGATTGTTTTTCTACGATCATTATTCCATTTCCATATCATTGATAATTCATGAATGTAGGTAATATAACCAACACATAATTATGTTCATGATCGTAGTGTAACTCTGTTTCACATGCCAAAACACAATTCTATTTATGATTGTAACTTAATTATTCTTATTATATATGCTATTATAGGTTTATAGGAACTAATTGAGATTGTTTTTCTATGATCATTATTCCATTTCCATGCCACTACAACATGTTTTGATCACTTAATTAGTTTTAAAAGGAGTTAATATAATGTTTGAACCTTTCTTACTTTTCCGACAAACTTTCCTATAGGATTGTTACAGTTCCTATAGAACTATTAATAGTTCTTGTAGGTCATCTTAGATTGGGTTTTCTTGCATTAGTTGTCACCAAGCTGACCCAATCTATGTTGACCCACAATTTTCTAAGATTCATGTGGGGACCTATGAGGTTCTCTTTCTGCAAATGAAACCACACCTTGTAACCAACCTAAAACTTGTGAGGAACCTGATGTTAGTCATGCCATTGCTTGTAATTGGCATTGGCCTTCTCCAGTATATCATGAAAATATTATTTGATGTGTTGGATCCATTCAATGAATTGGATTTCTCTATCAACCTCAGTCTGAGCATGGGAGGAATCGGACAAGGAAGCTATAATGGGAAGAGCTACATCTATGGGGTGGAATGGATGGAACCCCAAGCACACCTGAAAATGGATGTGGTCAATAGAGTTGTGGAGGGATATTTTATAACTATGATGAACATATGGGAGGATCTCATCCCATATAAGTGGATGTTTGGAGTTGTACATGTGTAGGATATGCACAATCATCCTATTGACTACCTATATTTGTCCATCTGTTTGGGGATGAAATATAGTCTATTTGGTCAACTTGGTGTCCATCAGTGACCATAGGCTAGACCAAAAGGTGACAAGGAATATAATGTCCCTATTTGAAATGATAGTTTGTGGTAGCCCAAAATGAACCCAAACATGCACAAATAAGAGTTTAGTAGTGACATCATATTTGATACTCTTTTTACAAGGTGTCAAAATGGTCATCTTAGAGAACCGATTGATGACCAGAAAAACACAATCGTGACCATATTTTGTGGAGGGAAACCACGACATGTAATCCATGGAGATAGAATCACGGGGCTCATCTAGTGTAGGGAAAGGAGTGTGAAACCCATGCTTATTTATGGATGAGTAAGCGATGGTACATGCAATGCATGACTTGAGGTATTGGCCAACATCATGTTGAATCTTGGGCCAATAGAAATTATTTTTAAATAGTTCTATTGTCTTCGCCACCTTGAAGTGCCCTACCACTCAACCATAATGTGCCTCCCAAATTAACTTTGCATTCTTGCTTGAAGTAACAAAAATATGGTTGAGAGCATCTTGGAGTTGAAAGTATGGAACTTAGGGTCTAATAAGTAATATCAAAGTTAGAGTCATTTTTGTATAATTGTGGCCACCTAGAGGTCTCATTCCACGGGAGTTAAGAACTGTGGTGAGGGCCACAACTGGGGGTCGACTGAGGCAATCAAAAACATGATTGAAACTGCCCTTCTTGTACTTAATATTTAGGTGGAATTGTTGCAGGTATGTGGACCATTTTTTATGGTGGTCATTTTATAGATTTTCCTATGTTTACATGAATTGTAAAGGCTTTTGATTAGTGTGGATGATCATTTTATTTTCTAGAATGTAATGCTTCCACTATCTGCATGCATGCACAATGGAGTACATATCTTTTTCATAGGTGGGATACCTGTGAATAGCATCAGACATTGTTTCACTATGATAGGAAACCAAATTTCCCTGCTAAGTGAGGATGGTACTGATAGCATAGTCATAGGCATTTGTCTTGATCTTGAATGGATATTGTAGATATATCAATGTGAGGATTGGTGCGGAATAGAGGTGGTGTTTCAGATATTTGAATGCTTTCTATGGGATCAGGTATTGGTTGTTGACAATGATTTTATTCAATGCTCTATGATAAATATAGAGTCGTTACATTTCGTCCTTCTTCTGCACCAACACAATTGGGTTCCCACAAGGTGAGGATTTTGGTCGAATGTGGCCCTTGAGGATGAGCTCATGAATTTGACACTTTATTTATGTTGGGTATTTTTTATATTATTTGTATGACTAGACATAGTGTTCGCGTTATGACAGGCGTGGGGGGGGGGCACATGGTTTTCTTATTCCAGTTTAGGAATTAGGATTGTTGACTAATCTGGTTCAATGGATTAGGGGTTTTGGATGCTACATAATCCTATATATATAGTGTATTGTAAACAATGAAGAAATGGTGAATATAATATTAGAGGTATGACTCTAAACAGGTTGTTGGTTTTACTGGTTTGGGTTTCTAGGGTAAAATATATGTGTAATATGTGTGTGTGTGTGTGTGTCATTATATATTTTCTATTTTTATTAAGAATTCATTTGTAGTAATTTATTTCACAAGTTTAAAATCTAAAATTTCTTCATTCTCCAAAAGGGAGCATCTGCATATTGGACCATTGGTAAAGGGATCACAAAGTATCAAATCAATGGGATGTTTGACCTAACAGTGTAGAGGCACCCCTATATGTGAAGATAAGAGGTCATTGTATTCCTCTACAATATTTTCCACCTATTTCTACTTTGTAAAGGGACCTTGTGTTGAAGTTGTGGTGACCATAGTGACCTTTCATTCCAATTCTGACCAAAGCATGAAGAGGACAAACTTCACAGTCTGTGAGATTACTTTTCGGCACTGCTTTTTCAATGTTAATGAAATTGTAGTAGTAGAAACCACCTCGAGTACTCTATAGAGATGACCCCCCATAGTGATAATAACACTATAGGGTTTGGAATCATAAACATCATGACAGACGTTTCCACATATAATTTTTTCCTAAAAGAAAATTACAAACTTCAAGTGGGGCAACATCACACAGTACCTCATTTTTTAAGGGCTCGATGTCATAGGATAGGAGGAACCTTTGTAAAATGAAAATGTCTCATCCCTAAATCAACGAAATAATGGTGTATGGTTGGAGTGTGGCATAATCAACAACTTCAATCTCTTGATGGCCTTGGTCGATATTAGGTTCTCCTGGCTTTTGTTTTCAACAATGAAATGTAGTGGGGTTCCCTTCACCCACATATGTGAATGTAATAGGTGATCCCCTTCCTCAATATCCTTTGAATCGTTGGGTCAGATCTTTGTAGTTGCAATGGTAGCACTAGGTTTCACATCGGTGATCCTATTTCCCTTATCCTTCTCTGAATCAGAGTTTGAGTTAGGTTCTAACTCTTTTTTTTTAAGCTTGACGAACAATGATTGTTTTGAGTGGTATTCATGAGTGTTGTGCCAAGGGATTTTATAGAACTCACACCATTTTCTAGCATCTCTTCTCGTTACCTTTCTTTTCCTGCAGATTGGACTGGTTGTCTTAAGTTTTTTCTTCCTTGTGTTGTCCCTTGTTCTATGAGTTAGGGCCACATTTTCCATGCTTCTATTGTTTCATATTTGAAAACTGAACTCTCGCTTATTTTGTTGCTTAAATTTATGCTCGATTTTGATATCATAACGATAAGAGGCTCTTGGTGAAGAGATATGCAAGAAATCCATCTATGTTTGGATGTACCTATGTAGAACATTGTACTACATTAGAACTAGGTGTCTCTTGAAGTCTCTGATACCCAACTTTGAGCATAAGGTATGGAAGATGTTAGTGTACTCTAGCATCGTCTGGTCTCTTTCATGACACAAAGTCATCCATCTCATGTACTGGTCATCATAGTTTTCAATAGGGTAGAAATCCTCCTTGAGAGCACCAACAAAGATTGCTTAAGTGGGTTCTATCCCAGATGTCATAGAATCGTCTTCATTATGTCACTCCCAGTAACATTCCCACCAATATTTGACATGGGGGATGGATTTAAGGAGAGAGAAGGTTATCTTTTCAGTGTTAGAAAAAAATTGAACAAATTAATACCATTCTAATAGATTCAACCATTTCTCCAAAGCATATACATCTATCTGATCTTCAAATAAGGGGATATCAAAGTTAACATGTACCTTGAAGGGTGTCACACCTCCGAAATGGATGCTTATTGAAGGTGACTTGCATGTCATTGATAGTCATCGAAGGATCTAGGTGAAGTTGTCCATCATCTTGTTCTGCTTTTGTGTGAGGGATTCCTTAAGAAAAAATTTGAAAGGATCTCCTACTTTTTCATCTATTTTTTCTTTTGCCATGTGAGGTTACCTAGGCCGATGAGAGCGATCATCTCCAAGTGAAACTAGCTTGAGACCCAACTTTCTACACCTTGACCTTGTCAGGGATATGCATCAAAAAATAATAAGGAGAAGATTGTTCTGATACTACTGATCTGGATTATATTGAGAAAAAAATGAGATACGTACAAATATATAGTAAAGAACGTAGAAATACATTGAAACCCAACTTCTACTAATGAATAAAATAGTAGAATATTGTAGAACACAAACTGGCTAGAATGGTGGTAGATTATCTCTTAAGAGAAAGAGATGTTGTCTACACTCATTCAAAAAAATATATCATAAGAGGCTAAAAGAATGACCTTTCAACATAAAGCAAGAACCCTAATGGTTCAAAACCCTAACCCTAGGAGGAAAAGAACCAAAAGGTTTGTGGGCCCCAAGGTGGTTATTTTGTACACCAACTTCTCTGGGGGTGCAAATTTTTCATACAATCTTCGTTTTGGGATCACAATGTCTCATTGGAAAGATCCAAATGAGAAGTAATTTTTTTGTCAGGGCCAAGGTCAACTAGGGCCACCCAACGCCCCCAGATGTCCAGAAAATATAGTTTAGGGCCTCAAAATGGCCCTGGAAGTTTAGGACTACAAAGTCATAACAAAAATGGCCAAGATGGAGAATCGTGATCAGCCAATATGGAGAACAGTGATCATCCAAGATGGAGAACCATGATGAATTAGTGCAAGAGGTGGGTGGCCACCGATATCCACCTAGATCATTTAAGCTCTGAGTCAAGACATTATCATAGGATTCATGAATTTGATGATTGCATTAAACTCATTGAAGCTAAGTCTTTTGTAGGCTTCCTCTCTATGCTTATTGATATAAAATGATGCAATCCTATAAATTTTCCTTAATGATCCACTATCATCTATTATTTATTTATTTTTGTCAAAGAATCCAAGTAGTCTTCCACTTACAATGTTTCTTAGTAGGCATGGATGTTTTAGTTGAATTCTTTCACTTGTAAAATGTTGGTACATTTCCTTTTTCTTTCAAAATAAAGCAATCCCTACTTAGTCCAATTCACATGGAGTTTGTGTTTATGGACACATAAACACACACACATAGAGATATGTATGTATGTATGTATGCGCATACATACATACATATTCAAGGAAAACATTACATGATCTTTTATTCTTCCTTGAAATAATTGGATGAAGGGTGGTTTAATCGCCAACCACAATAGTTATTGTAACCTAGTGGGACTCATCTAAACTTGAACCTCAATTTCACTAGAACCAGATACCTCGTAGGGAACTCATTAATGTGACCCCAAGGGGGGGGGTGCATATATGGGGTTAAATGTATATGTAATAAGGTCAACCTAATAATGTATATGATCCAATTGCTTAATATATCATAATAAACGAGAAGTGCATATCATGTACACCAATGTGAGCATGGAGCACAACTCCAAGATAGAGAAGAGAGATGAGTTACACAATAACTCCTTATAGAATAGGATAAACTCCTCCAAATACCCAATACATTCCTACATCTCAATCACATGTCCCCAATAATCACTACATTATCTCTATATATACCTATTCACATATTGCACATGTGGCCCCTATATTATTAGGATGCCCCTATTACATATACATTTACACATTATATGTGCATTTAACCACTTATATGCCCTCCCTTGGGGTCATATATTTCATCTTGAAACAATCCATTCGAATCGATTGATTAGCACACTAGGCTTTGTGTGTGTGTGTCTTTTACTTGAAATGTTTGCTTAGATATTGTTGATGTTTCTATTGTGGGTTTTTTCTATAGTTTTCTTATTACAACCTTCCATACTCATCCACAATCATTGATGTCAAGTTTGGAGAAGTGTGTGTGTGTGTGTGTGTGTGTGTGTGTGTGTGTGTGTGTGTGTGTTTCACTTGAAGTGTTTGCTTAAATATTGTTGATGTATACTCTTAGAGGCTTTTCTTATAAATTACTTATTACAACCTTCCAAACCTGTCATCAATCATTGATGTCAAGTATGGAATCAAATTCTTAATCTTTCAAGACTTAGATGAGAATCACCTCTTTAAAAAAGAAGGAGAGCAGTCCCTATTCCTCACAGGGATTACCTCTCAAAATTGACTCTTTTTTCTGGTTAGGGGACTGACATCAACACTTACCCATAGGGAAGTGATTGAAATACCTAAGCGTTTCTCATCCTAAATGCACACTTTGAGGCAGGATCGAAACCCTAAAACATTTATTCTAATTTTGTAATTATGCCTAATTAATTTAGGCATGGGATTTTAAGTTTTTTCACTCCTTGCTTCTATCCAATATCCCTTGGAATATTTCCCTTTTGGGAGATTCTCTTCCATGGGATATAGATTTTCACACAACATATCGCTAGATTAGAATTGATATACTATGTCATCTTTGGAATCTAATAAATTAATGTTTATTTGCTAAATCTCAACAAAACTTTGATTTTACCTAGTAAGAGGAGTCTCTATTGCGTTCCCATCTACTGATATAGATATAAATGTAGATGTGAAAGGTGGAGATGGAAGTAGGCCACATACACAATCTTATGGTCTACTAGACCAATGCACCATGCACCATGAGCAAGGTGTGGCCTAAAGGTCAATCTGTTGCCCATTCTACACACTCTTGAGCTTCAAGTGGTAAATCATACCACCATAGAATAGGCCACATTGTAAGAGAACATCAAGGGAGACGAAAGCATTGACCCCAAGAAAGAACCCCAAATGTCCCCTAGATCAAGAAGTTTCTCATTGTTCCTTTGGTAATTTCCAAACCAAATAATCCAAAAGAACCCAAGTAAGGAAATGAGGAATAAAATCCCATAGTCATTGATCTTGAACTTGCCATTGAAATATGGAGATTTCCTCCCAAGGACAAAGATAGTGCTCCTAGTGTAAGGCTAATTCCTACTACATCTTAATTAGTTCACTTGTTCTAGTTGGATAACTTGTTTGTTTGTATTTATTTCTTTCTACCTTAAGCTTTATGACACATTAATTTTGATGGTCGATTTTGATTAGGTAGACTTTGCACCTTTCAACGATAACTTGTGGTGGCCATCTCATGACCAATTTTTTGTAAAATGGTTTTTTTTCATATATTAATAGAAATATGAAGCATTTTATTAAAAATACATTTTCCCACTAACATTAAATAAATTGTCCCCAGATGGGGTGACATGTGGGCAGTTTGGGCACGTGGAAGCGCCAATGGGGGGGCCATTTATGGGGGGGCCTACTCCTGGCTACGGGCAGTTATTAGAGCCCTCGCCTCCGTAGACCACCGGATTACGATGGAGCTCCTCGCGCGTGGGCAGGGGACGGCCAGCCGGAGCATTAAGCTCTCGGCATTAATGCTGGCAGCTATGGGTTATGCATATTTTAGTTTGAACGGACCTCCCACTTCGCATTCGAATTTGTTTCAGCAGGTTCAGCACCGTCGCGCAAGAGGTTCCGCCCTAGCCCTCACCATGCCACGGGTAACGGGTAGGCCTCGCCGAGGCGTTGGCTGGTACGCAGCGGACTCACGGAGGAAATGGCATCAGAGGTTTGCCAGAGCTATGCTCTTGGCTAAGAAAAAATGCAGGGGTGACGCCACTATATCAAACTCGTCGCCTCGAACTTACGTTGAGGAGGACCTGTCCATCACGCTTCCACTGGATTTTTCCGATAGCCAGATGTTCGTTGTCCTGGACAATTGGGATCCTCCGACGAGCTTTGGACACACGGCAACTGCACCCAATTTGGGTAACTCTCCAGCGCCCACCATAGCTCCGAGTGCAACATTCACGGCCTGCCCTGTGGAGGAGGAGCCACCGGACTCCATCGCTGGGGTGCGGATGCAAGGGACACCGCCAGATTACAAGGCGAGGGGAGCGGAGGAGGTGCAGCCGGAACGTATTGCGGACACACAGCAACAGAGGACGATGCTGAGTCAAAAAGAAGCGGAGTCTGAAAGGAATTCGCCACCTTCGCCGTCGTTCCTGCATCCTGAACACCTAAACTTGATCTTTGAAGTGCGCAACCTCGTGGAGGATCAAATCTTCAGAGCTGTGCGAGTCAGCCAGCACCTAGATATGTTGTACGCGGCCTACTCCAAAGCTACTCCACGGTGCCAATGCCCCACTTGTGCGCAACCCTTCGTCCTCCCTATCAATGGCGACAACTTCGACTAAAAAGGTTCTGGTCTTCCTTATGGTTTCCACGCTCTTTCCAGTTACTGTTTATCAGAGCCGTAACTCTCTAGTCCTTAGATTAATTAGCTCTAGCACAGTTTTTCTTTTACTGTTGAGCATAATGAACATAATCCCTGGTTTCCTTCGGGCAGGGTGGCGAAACATCACGCCTAATTTTGCTTGCTACTGTGGACAGGCCAACTGTCCTGGTTTCCTGTATAGACCGAACAGCTGGCATATGCATGCCAAATGTCTATCCTTTTTTAAAAGCTTAATATAACAGGTTCTGCTTTTTATTTAAAAAAAAACATTAAATAAATTGTAAATAATCCCAACTTGGTGCCACATACATTTTCTTCATATCTAATTCTACAAGCATAATTAGTTTTTTTAAACTTTAGCATATGAAAAGCTTCCCCGTTATTATATAACATTGTAATTTTTTAACCTCATAACGAATCCCATTGGTTCTACCTAAGTGTACTTTGATGTTAATAATTTTAACATTCAAAACTTTTACAATGATCTTTTAAATCACATTATAGAAACATAATATACAACAATACTTAATGGTGTACATCATTCTTCTTATTAAAACGTATTAAAATCTAAAACTTATATTCATATTATCTATTACATGTTTATCAAGCTATATTTATCCACGGTGAAGTTGTTCTAACTTTTTTTTTATTATTATTGAAGGAATCTCTAGAAAATAGTTTAATTAATTTAAGAAACATGTTTTAGATAATATTAGAGATTAATAATAATTTTCCAAAAAAATTCATAATACTTTGTGATTTATTTTTAATTAATCATAAGATTATAAAATATGAAATTTAATTAATTTAAGAAACATGTTTTAGACGTCATACTATTAGAAATTAATAATAATTTTCCAAAAACTTTCATAATAATATTTTGTGATTCACTTTTAATTAAGCATAAGATTATAAAACATGAAATGTAAGATTTGATTTTTTTTAAATAGCATTAGGGAGGCATAAAAATATAAATATTATTCTTTTATGTTGGGTTGAAAAATATTCTTAAAATAAAATTTCAAGCTTTTTTAATATCTTATTAACTTTGTAATAATCACTTTTTTAAATATCTTGTGAACTTTGAAATAATTGTGATTTACGACATTGTGATTTATAATATATTTTTTTTAAATATTTTTATGATGATGGTGTTTTAATATATTATGAACTTTGTAATAATCACTTTTTTATATCTTATGAACTTTCTAATAATTGTGATTTATGATATTGTGATTTATAATATATATTTTTAATATTTTTATGATGATGGTGGTGTTTGTCAATTTAGAGTAATAAAGTTATATCTTATGAATTTTCTCATGATTATAATTTATGATATTATGATTTATAATATGTTTTTTTTAATATTTTTATGATGATGGTGGTGTTATTGAGATTAATAAAGTTATATTTTATGAATTTTTTAATAATTCTAAGTTATGATATCATGATTTATAATATATTTTTTCTAATAATTTTATGATGGTGGTGTTTGTAATTGACACCAATAAAATAAAAAGAAAAAAATTAAATAATTTTTAAAATTTTATTTTAAATTTAAAGTAATAAAAATGAAATAATCAAACCTATTATTGTTTTTATTTTTCTAAATCTTTGAAAAATACATTATAAAATTGGGTAAAATTATTTCATACAATTTTTCTTAAACTTTATGTTTATTATAAATTTAATCAAAAAAATTTACAAATTTAATAAAAAAAAATATGATTTTTAAACTAACTTAATCTCATATTTATAACTTTTAAATTTTTATAATTAATTAAAACAATGATAAAATGATTTAATTAAATAAGATAACAAATCACAAGATGTCAGGGAATAAATTTTATCATTTAAAAGATCTATACTCATTATAATTATTAATTAATAAAATAATAAATATTATATATTTAATTCTTATATAAAATTTATATTAATTTTTTTTTAATTATGATTAATGTTCGTTTTAGATTTAAAGTAATGAAAATGAAAATATCAAATTCATTATTGTTTTTTATCTTTCTAAACTTTTGAGAGATACATTATAAAATTGAGTAAAATTATTTTATATTAATTTTCTGAAACTTTATTTTTATTATAAATTTTATAAATTTAATTAAAAAAATTTAAGATTTTTAAACTAACTTAATCTCATATTTATGACTTTTAAATTTTCATAATTAATTAAAACAATGATAAAATGATTTAATTATATAAAATAATAAATTAAAAGACGTCAAATAAATTTCATAAAGGAAAATATGACATATTTTCATTTAAAAGATCTATTTCTATACTCATTATAATTAATAAAATAACAAATATTATATATTTAATTTTTATATGAAATCTATATTAATTTATAGTTTTTTTTTAATAATTTTATAAGGTTTCTATACTCATTATAATTAATAAAATAATAAATATTATATATTTAATTTTTATATAAAATCTATAGTTTTTTTTTTTAAATAATTTTATAAGGATGATGATTAATGTTCATTTTAGATTTAAAATAATGAAAATGAAAATATCAAATTTATTATTTTTTTATCTTTCTAAACTTTTGAAAAATACATTATAAAATTGAGTAAAATTATTTCATATAATTTTTCTTAAACTTTGTTTTTATTATACTTATTATACATTTTACAAATTTAGTCAAAATTTCTACTATTTTTAAACTAACTTAATCTCATATTTATAACTTTCAAATTTTAATTTCATAATTAATTAAAGCAATGATAAAATGATTTAATTATATAAGATAATAAATTAGGGAATAAATTTCATAAAAGAAAACATGACATATTTTCATTAAAAAATCTATTTATGTACTCATTATAACTAGCATATTCCTAAGCTGGCTAATGAAAATGTCTAAGTAATTTGAAGAAATTTTTCATATTAATGATAATGATTAGAATCATAAAGATATTATTGTAATTAAGATTGTGATTAAAATGATCTTATTTGAGATTTGTCCACTATCTTGAAAATTGTATGTTTTGAATAATCTTAGAAGAATGATATATAACATGTTGATTGTAATAAGATGGTTCTTTCTTCATAAACATATTTAGATTTTCAGCCTGTTATCGCACGGTTTGTAGGAAGGGTTTAGGTAGCTTGAGTCAAGGCTTAAAAACGGCGTAACAGGAGCTTCCCCACCCACTGTCACCACGATGGGGAGCTCTTTCTATTTAGGATGGTTGGTCCAAGGGAGACGTCCCTATGTAATCTGGTTCTCTGAAGGGCTAAAGGTTTGATGGATCAAGGTAAGAGATTCCCTTCCATAGATTACTGCCAAGACGGAGATAGTCAAAGAAGATATTCCACTGATGAGGCACCTGTTTGCGAGACAAGACAAACAAAACTAGAATATGTGCTGCAATGGTTAGTACTTTAATATGTCAATGACTATCTTCAAAGTATATTATGAGCAATGATCAAATGTAATTATTGACGAAGTCAATGATTACTAAGCAAAGAAAAAGGCCTATATTACTTCATCAATAAGTACACCAAGAGATAAGAGCATTCAATGTACACAATTAAATCCTTGTATTATATCACAACGCAATAAATATCTCAAATCAGCTCATATAAATAATGTTGTTGCATCACCTATATTGTTGCTGCTATAGATGTGACGTCAAGCATTAATTAATAGGTCAAATTGAAGACAATGAGTGGAACGTTTTCTTTAATGGGCATACAAATGTAATTAATGACTCAAAGTCTATCAAATGAGGTGATAAATGTCACAGCGTTGCAAGCAAAACAAGAGATCAAGGAGGTGTGACGTCACCTATATTATTGTTGTTTGCAGTTTAGGGTTAGCTAGCCAAGAAGTGGACGTTTTAGCTAATTCAACCAATGAAAATTTATGAAACCTCTATGGCTATGATGAGATGACTCAGCCACAA
>SNQJ01S0019755.1:229335-240587 GCA_010110895.2 Picea sitchensis
TTATAATGATGATGATTAATGTTCACTGAAATCAAAATTGATCAATAAAATTAATTTTATAAAATATAAAAAATAATTTTAATATAGATTAATTAATAATTTTCAATTAAAAAATCTAATCATGTTAAAGGTTAGTGGCCCTACAAATTATTAGTATATTTCTAAAATATATATATATATATTAGATTAAACAAATTTTAATATAATTGAAAATTAATAATTAAACAAATTTTAAAATATAAACAAATTATTTTTTTAATTTAATTGAAAATTAATTCACTTTGACGTGATGCATGATAAGTTTCATTGTCCTTTAGAATGAAAAACACAGTATGAAATCAGTGAAAACAAATCTCATGCTTTATTTAAAGAGGATAGAAATATATAAATATTTTTATTAATGAAATAGAGAATGATATAATAGATATTTAATAAGAATTATAATTTAATAAAAATCAAAATATATAAAATTATATATAAAATATTGATAATATAGTAAGTGGATCTAATGATTAAGAATATGTGTTTTTTTTTTAAGAGATTTTGTTTCTTCCTAAGAAATTAGGAGTTCAAATTTAAAAAGGATAGAGTATGTATACTTGATTTATAAAAAGTTGAAAAGCTTTTTTATAATTTGATTTATAAAATGTGTATAAGTAAATCTTGGATTTTCAAATAAAGACGAGAACAGATTGGGATGACTGTAATAAGAAATAACATAGACTATTAATAATCTCTTTGAATAAAAATCATGAAAGTTAATAATCACTCTGAATAAAGATCGTGAATAAAGATAAAATATTAAATATAGAATTTTATATTATTTTCCCGAGCTCTATTTCACCTGTCTTGGAATTCGGCATAATAAAGTGTTTCCACACCATCGACCGACATCGACTCATCTCAATCTTGAAGGAAGAGATCGACGATCCCAAGTTCTTTCGCCTCACCAAGAAACTTTTTTCCGCCGGACGACTTGTAGGGGGTGAGAGGGGTGGCCGCCCTTCCTACTATGGGGTGGTCCCACACAGTGTACTACTATCGGCCCTACTAGGCAACATCCACCCACACAAGCTCGATCAGGAGATAGAGAGGATCCGACAGAAGCACGAAATTCCGATTGTTCAGATAATCAAATTGGTTCTATTAGACCCATTTGAAACCCCGGACGTCTAGCCATCTCTTGGAGAGGAAGGAGGGGTGGGCTAAGGGGAGTTTGGGTTCCGCTAGTCGGTTTCGTCTGCTAGTCCTATTAAAAGTCCAATGTCCCGAAACTTAATAATACTATTTCTAAGCGGAAAGAATAAAAACCTCGCGCCCTTACCCTTACGGCTAGGGCTGTACCCTTTCTGATAGGTGACCTATGATTGCCAGGTGATGATTCAATAAATCCAGGAAAGACAAACACCTAA
This sequence comes from Picea sitchensis, assembly GCA_010110895.2. NCBI lineage: Eukaryota > Viridiplantae > Streptophyta > Pinopsida > Pinales > Pinaceae > Picea > Picea sitchensis. The sequence continues at coordinate 230,748 of SNQJ01S0019755.1, forward strand.
ATACCAAGTAAAGTAAGGACTCCGCTGGGGGCTCGGCCAAACTCGCATCTATATGTCTTTGACGGATGCCCAACATTACTAATGGGTTACTGCTGCCAAAGAATATAGATATGGGTTAGCTGGGTTTTAATGGGTGAAGTATAAAAAACGTTTCAAAAATTTAATAAAAATTATTTTCCATTAAAAGTTGGATTTGGATGATTTCCTCGTTTACAGGATCAATTAAATTGTTTTAAATTTTTTAATAATAATCTTCCATTAAAAGTTGGATTTGGATGATTTCCTCGTTTACAGGATCAATTAAATTGTTTTAAATTTTTTAATAATAATCAATTAAATATGCCAGTCACACAAAATAAATGACTGTGATTTCAATCGTTAACTTTCTAACTATTATAAAGACATCAGTTTATGTGTTTACTTTTTTACATTTACCTAATCATATTTAAAAATTACTTTGATAGCTAACTGAAGCCCAACCATTTATTTGTTAACACCAGATAAATGAAGCCCAACCATTTATTTGTTAATCAATAATAAAATTTAATAAACTCTTTACAAGCCAATACCTTTCCACGTTTTCCAGCTGCTGTATTAACAGCTGTGCTACTTTTAAATATTTTAAATAATAATCAAAACGACGACAATGTAACTCAACAACATAGCAAAAATGTGAATATTGAAAACACACATACAACAGAAAGAGCGTTGTACTATTTGAAAAAAAACACTAGATAATGATTAATGCAAACCCAATGAACAAATTATCCTCTTATTGCAAAACTGTTTCTTCTTGCCTTGCTTTTCCATGTAAATAGAGCATCCCTTCCTTCAATCCTCCGCGCACCGCTCCGATAGTCCAACACCGGACACTGTAAATTGGGACATGTAGAGATACAAACCATCTCCAACCACTTACAATGTTTAACACCTTCCACCTCATCTAATTAAAAGAACGAACGAGCGACCGCCCTATGCTCTTCAGCTTCACACATCCGTCTGCCCGCATGTTGCAACGCGTCCAAAGATACACTAATGTTTTCATACGTGGCAGCTCTTCTAACTCAGAGCTCTTCAGCGTCATACATCCACAACTGCTCCAAAGATACCGATGTTTCCATACTTGGCACATCTTCTAACTCAGAGCAGCGTGAAACATCTAGGGATCTAAGCTTTGTCGCCTGCGCCAATCCCCGTATGCTCTTCAGCGTCACACATCCGTCTGCCCACAACTCCTCCAAAGATACCAGTGTTTCCAAACTTGGCAGCTTTTCTAACTTGGAGCAACAAGAAACATCTAGGAATCTAAGTTTTGTCGCCTGCGCCGACCCCCGTATGATCCTCAGCTTTACACATCGGTGTGCCCGCAACTCCTCCAAAGATACCAATGTTTCCATACTCGGTAGCTCTTCTAGCTCAGAACACCAAGAAACATCTAGAAATCTAAGCTTTGTCGCGTGCGCCGACCCCCGTATGCTCTTCAGCTTCACACATTTGTGTGCTCGCAACTCCTCCAGAGATACCAATGTTCCCATACTCGGCAGCTCTTCTAACTCAGAGCACCAAGAAACATCTAGGGATCTAAGCTTTGTCGCCTGCGCCGACCCCCGTATGCTCTTCAGCTTCCCACATCCGTCTGCCCGCAAATCCTCCAAAGAAACCAATGTTTCCATACTGGGCAGCTCTTTCAACTCAGAGCACCAAGAAACATCTAGAGATCTAAGCTTTGCAGCCTGCGCCGATCCCTGTATATTGTTTAGCTTCGCACATCCATGTGCCCGCAACTCCTCCAAAGACACCAGTGTTTCCATACTTGGCAGCTCTTCTAAGTCAGAGCACCAAGAAACATCTAGGGATCTAAGCTTTGTCGCCTGCGCCGACCGTATCCTCTTCAACTTCACACATCCGTCTGCCCGCAACTCCTCCAACGATACCAATGTTTCCATACTGGGCAGCTCTTCTAACTCAGAGCACCAAGAAACATATAGGGACCTGAGCTTTGTCGCTTGCGCGGACATCCGTATGCTCTTTAGCTTCGCACATCCGTCTGCCCGCAACTCCTCCAAAGATGCTAATGTTTCCATACTTCGCAGCTCTTCTAACTCCGAGCACCCAGAAACATCTACAGATCTAAGCTTGGTCGCCTGCGCCGAACCCCGTATGCTTTGCAGCTTCGCACATCCGTCTGCCAGCAACTCCTCCAATGATACCAATGTTTCCATACTTGGCAGCTCTTCTAACTCTGAGCACCCAGAAACATCCAATGATACCAATGTTTCCATACTTGGCAGCTCTTCTAACTCTGAGCACCCAGAAACATCTACGAATCTAAGCTTTGTCGCCTGGGCTGACCCCCGTATGCTCTTCAGCTTCGCACATCCATGTGCTCGCAACTCCTCCAAAGACACCAATGTTTCCATACTTGGCAGCTCTTCTAACTGAGAGCATCCAGAAACATTTAGGGATCTAAGCTTTGTCGCCTGCGCCGACCCTCGTATGCTCTTCAGTTTCACACATCCGCATGTCCTCAACTCTTCCAAAGATACCAATGTTTCCATACTTGGCAGCTGTTCTAACTCAGAACACCCACAAACATTTAGGGATCTAAGCTCTGTCGCCTGCCCTCGTATGCTCTTCAGTTTCACACATCCATATACCCTCAACTCCTCCAAAGATACCAATGTTTCCATGCTTGGCAGCTCTTCTAACCGAGAACACCAAGAAATAGTTAGGGATATAAGCTTTGTCGCCTGCGCCAACCCGATTAGTGTCTGCAAAAACAAAATGTTCACTTCGTTACAACGATGAGAAAGATAAAGATTCTCATCCTGCATAAACCTTTCAAAGAAATGTTGTGCAAGAGTAATAGCTACTAAGCATACAAATGTTAACACAGGAAATTTCTATTTACCTGTGATTCGCTTTCCCATTGCCACAGTGTGTTTAATTCGCTATCGGAAATTCGTAGAGCCCTTAAATTATTCATTGGAACCCAGGAAGGCAGGGAAGAGTGGGGACATTCTTCCCAGCTGAACCATAATAGATTAGGTAACTGCACCTTACTCAAAATACGTTCCAAGAGAGAACCTTTGATATGAAGAATTTGCAACCTGTTCAACATGAGTTCCGAGACAGCATTTTCAGTCTCACTAACGCCACCAAATACATCATCTTTATCATGCCCACTATATTCACCACGAACCATCCAAACTCCGCGCACTATTATTTCCTGTCAATTGTTAAACAACGATAGTTATTGCTTGTTCATTCAAGGATTGATCCCAGACTTTTATTGAATAATCTATAAAGGATTGAATGACTGAACACTTACAGAGGATTGGTGTGACAAATTATCAATGACGTTCCCTGAACACCGAAGACGACACGGCGAGGAAGACGCGGCAACATGTCTTCCCAGATCTCTTAGGTGGTCGTGCATATGTATAAAATTCCAACCGTCCACTTCCACAAGAGATTTGTCCTGTAGATTTAGAAACCCCCGCTTTGCTCTCCAGCCTGATCCATTCCATATGCTTATGGCCGCATCCCTGTCTTCAACTATGAAAAAGCATGCAATATCTAAGAAAATCTCTTTTTCCTCGTGATTGAGTGAGTGATAACTTCTTATAAATGTCTTATGTATCTCATTGGGAAGTATTTGTTCAATACTCTCCAATTCGTCTTCCCACTGAGATATATTTTTATCATAAAGAAGTGCCCCAAATACTTTCAAAGATAAGGGCAATCCATTACAACAGTCTAAGAACTTATCTACCAAAAATTCAAACTCTGGGAGCGGATAGGCTTGGCTGAAGGCATGGGAGCAGAACAACACTAGGGAGTGTTGTTTATTAAGCCCATGTAACCTATAAATTGATGATTTTTCAACTCTTGCGCTTCTGAAAACATCCTTATCTCTAGATGTAATCAATATTAAGCTCTGTGAATTGAGATCATAACTTTCAACAGGTAAAAGTGCCTTCACCTGATTCACATCGTCTACGTCATCTAAGATTATTAAGGCGTTAGAAGATTTGAGAGGATCTATGAGCATTCCTTTACCTTCATCAACACTGTTTACCTGCCTATCAATTAACATCAGGCTCTTAAGAAGTTGACTCTGCAACAAATTTAAAGACCTATTAGCTGCATGATCTTTGATGTCTGATAAAAAACAGGATCTATTATAATCTGATTTCTTCCTATTGAAGAATTCTTTTGCTAAAGTTGTCTTCCCTACGCCACCTAACCCGACGATACCCAAGATCTGAGGTTTTCGGCTTTGAAACAGGACTGTGTCTTCAAAATCTTTAAGCTTGTCATCCAACCCTGTTGGATATTCGGCCACGTAAAAGTCTGGTTTTTTCACCATTTCCGACAGCCGTTTAACCACTTTATCTAGCAGCTCCAGCACCAACTCCTCCCTAGTTACTCAGAGAAAATAAGTACACCTAGTGAGAAACAAACGCCTATTTCTATTTATCCAATATAAAAAACAGCCATGTCGATACGGAAGATTGAGTCTTACCCATTGCACGTCTCGAGCTCGAACCCACTGTTGTCTGAAATTTGATGAAGTGCATTTCTCCATTTTTCAACAGTATTGGGATGATATCGCCCCGTAGTTTCATGATGTTCTAGGGCTTCACCATAAAAGCCCTGCATCCACCGAACGTAAGCGGGCCTGACACGGTAAAACACTGGAATTATTGGAGCACTTGACTTTAACATCAGTAGGAGTTCGTCCATACACCAATTTGATTCAGCATATCGAGGGGAAAAGATCGCTACATGGACGGAGGCTGTTTTAATAACGTGTTCTATTTGATCAGAAATTTTGTATCCCTGTTGCATCTCCTCCTTATCGAGAAAAGCCCTCAATCCTTTATCGAGAAGGCGAAGGTAGAGAGACCTGGCGAAGGTTTCCTTCACGTCAACCCCGCGATGGTTTATGAAAACTTGGTAGGATTTGTTGCTGGGATTACCAGCAGCGGATGTGGAGGAGGATGCAGCCATTGCAAAGTGGAAAACAGAAATAAAAGTTAGTAATGATCGATTCTATGGACGCAATTTGGAAAGCAGGTGACGAGCTAGGGTATTAAAAGCGTAGAGAAATTACGGGGAAAATTGGTGTGCAGCGCTGTACCGATATATACATTAAACTTTCACCTGTGGTTTATGGGCGGTTACTCAGTAAACCCTAGTAACCGACATCGACCATCGAATTTTGAACGCGTTTTTGAAACCCCACACATATTCAACTAAAATCAACTAAAAGATAAGATGCAGATGGACCCCACACGCATTCGTTCCTTAAGGTGGATCGCGTTGACACGTATGGATCAAAGGACAAGATGCTATCTTGTCGTTTTCCTCCTTTAATGCATGGTACAATGCCGTTAGTCATATATCATAAAAGCCAATTTGACACGTATCAATTGAAAAGGACAAGACGCTATTGGACGTGAAGACCACTGAATTATAATTTGACACGTATCCATTGAAAAGACAAGATACGCTGAACCCATCAAATATATTTGACTGGTATATTGTATGGCAGTACTTGTGTTTGGTGAGCCGCTGTGCTAACCCTGAATTTTACCCTTGGGCTAAAAACAACCTTTTGTTATTTTTTCGCTTAGCTTTGTTCTTCCTTGAGGTTAGTGGTCCAAAGTTTACAGCATTTGACTGCGGCCAGAGGTTTGTGACTAAGGTTCGTCATGCTTAATTTTTGCATGTGAAACCTGCGTTGAAAGTTCATAACTTTCTATTTATGGTTAAGCTAAATAGAGTATCGAAGGCCGGCTTACCCCAAGAGATTGTATTGCAAGGGGAGAAATTTGTGGTAACTTACCATTCTTCACAAACTTCCAAGAGATTGTATTGCAAGGGGAGAAATTTGTTGTAACTTCACGAGTCTTCACAAGCTTCCAAATGCTTCTAATTGACCCAGCCCAACACCGTAGAATTCATGACGTCCCTAGAAAGGAGTAGTCTTCACAAGCTTCCAAATGCTTTTAATTGACCTAGCCCAACACCGTAGAATTCATGGAGTCCCAAGAAAGGAGTAGCAGGTTCGAATTCTTGGAAACAAAGCCTTGGATCTATCGCAAATTATTAGTAGTAGGGACTAATAGTAATCAATTCTCCCTTCTTCTATTAGTTCTCCAATGACGTTTAAAAGTTCTCCAATGACGTTGGAATGTTTTAAGATAAAGTTTTTTTTATAATTAATAGACTTAATTTGAAAATTCATATAACTTAACCTAAGTTTTAAATTGGAGGCCTTAATTCATAGACTATATCTTAGTTTAAAAGGAGCTTCAAGTATAAATTTAACTAATAGTTTCTCCCCAGTCAAGTAATGTTAAAATTAAGTCTAGCATTACTTGATAACATTAAATGTTAAATGTTAGAAAATTTTCTCAATCTTAGTCGTTTCAACAAACTCTTACAATTTAAGTAATGTTACACTCAATGGCATTGACACATACTCCCTAAACCTATTCATTCATAGCTATGCAAAGTGTCCTACTCCACCTCTACTTCTATCTTTGATTATCCTTCCTCTCTCCCCTATATGTGCTCAGACAGTATCCCCAACTGATCACTCTAATTTTGCATGTTCATCCATAGCTATGCAAAGTGTCCTACTCCACCTCTACTTCTATCTTTGCTTCTCCTTCCTCTCCCATATATGTGCTATATGTGCTCAGACAGTAGCCCCAACCTCTCCTTCCTCTCCCCTATATGTACTTAGACAGTAGCCCCAACTGATTGCTCTAATTCTTCCTGCAAGATAGTAGAGACATTCTTCTTTCATTTCCTTTGATCCATGGAGACATTTGATTGCTCTAATTTTTCCTACAAGATAGTAGAGACATTCTTATTTCATTTCCTCTAATCCATGGAGACATTCTCGATGGAGGAACAAGCAAAAGGTGGAATGGCCAGAAGAATCTTGAGGCACAAGCTGAAGGTGCAATCACACAACCTAGCAGAAAGCAGAGTCTTTGAATCTTGCTTACCGAAAGATTTTGTTGAACTCGATGATGCTGTGAGATTATGTTGTGAGAACATAGGAAGACAAAGACTTTGAGACCTAGAGCAGATAAAGAGACAAAGACCTTGAGACCTGCAGCAGATGAATATGTGCCAATATTATTAGTTTCTTGTAAATCTATATAAAAATCTATTTTTTAATTTCATGGATTACTTACTATTACTTTTGATTTATGCACTACTGGTGTTGCTTGTCTGGATGCTTGGTTGAGTTTCAAGAAATTCTCTAGTACTGGTGGTTCTTGTCCTGATGCTCTCGTTGATGCTTGTCTCGATATTCTCTAATATGTGCAACTCCAGAGTTTCCTTTCTCCTTAGCAAGTAGCTGGTAGAGCTCACCTGAAACTGTTACAGGCCAAACCCTTCGTTCTTTCTCCCACCCACTTTATCCCCCCCACCAATTTTGGTAGTGCTCACCCCCATACCACGAGGGTTGGTTTGATACGCCCCCGCCCCTCACACCCAACACCCTCCAAACCCCCATGTGCAGGATATTGACCCTATGTCGAATCGACAAAATTACTAGCCTATAATTTATGTCATCCCAAATCTTAATTGACGAGTTTTAAGTCCAAAACTGAGTTCATAGTTAGAAGTTTTGTTGTGATCCACCATATTTCCCATAAAGCAGTGGGTGAGTGAAATGTCTTTGATAGGCCAAGGCCACTACATACCTCACCGACTGGGTCTAGTCTATACCCCTGGGAATGGAATAAGAATCTATACCTTGAAAGCTCTACCTATTGGATGGGATCTCTCCCCTTGGTGGGAAAGGCGAAGAGATCTAACCGGCCCTTCCATCCGATCGGATATGAATATTCATCTCCCACAATTCTCATGGGCCCGCCCAGTGACGATAGAAGGAGGGGAGGCAGTTGGAACCAGGGAAATGAAATATTCTGGCAATAGAGAATTTATGCTTCCTCTATAGTTGCAGCTCCGGAGAGGGAATCGAAAGAATCGATCGAAGCACCATTGTTTAGGTACTCATTCCTGCACTCACAAGAGACTTTGCAGGTTGTGTGACAGTGAACAAATCTCTGTCATGAGGAAGAATATTGTTGAGTATATCCTTGAGAATCGATCGAAGCACCATTGTTCGGGTACTCTTCCTCAGTGCTACACTCACAAGAGACTCTGTGGGTGGTGTGACAGGGAACAAAGCTCTTTCGTGAGGAAGAATATTGATGATTATGTCGCTGAGAATCGATCGAAGCACCATTGTTTGGGTACTCCTCCTCAGCGCCGCACTCACAAGAGACTTTGCAGGCGGTGTGACATGGAACAAAGATCTACTGTGAGGAAGAATATTGATGAGAATCGATCGAAGCACCATTTTTCAGTTACTCCTCCTTAGTGCTGCACTCACAAGATACTTCACAGGTGGTGTGATGGGGAACAAAGGTCTGTCGTGAGGAAGAATATCGTTGAGGTGGGAGAGAACCAACACCCCTAAACTATGAATTGACGAGCTCTAAAGAGCAGTGCTAATCTCTTTGATGAACGTTATGTGATGGGGAACAAAGCTCTATCGTGAGATAAGGTGGGAAAGAACCAACAACCCTAACCTTTGAATTGACAACCTCCAAAGAGCAGTGCTAATCTCTCTGATGAATGTTTCGTCTATCTGATAGAAGGATTATCTTTCTCGCCTATTGCATTGCCTCATGGCTTGCTCCAACCCTGCTTGCTCGAACCCCTTGCTTAAGGGACAACTTGCATGTGAGACATTTGTTGTATAAAGATAGCGATTATGGAACATGTTGAAAGTAATTTCTCACATGCCTAGTCTGTGCATGGAGGGAGACGCATGGAAAGAATTAGATTAACATGTCTAATTTGTGCATGGAGCATGGCGCCTTCAAAGTCATTTATGAGATTAGAATAAATACGCTAAAATAAACTAAGATTTAGAAATTGAACCATCTTTGGTATTAGAACATTGGTGCAAGACTGCTCGTCCTCTTGAGGATGACATTGTCGATGACCAAGTCACTAGTTCTCAGTGACTTCATCGAAACCAAAAGCATGTCATAAGCACAATGTTTAAGTAATATTAGCGAAATTAAGAAGATGATAATATTATGTAGCGGTAGTTACTTGTGTTTTCAGTGCTTTTATTTTATTTTAGTTAGATTGTAATTAATGTTCTGAATTTCTTAAATTATAGTTTCTTGCATGCTTGTTGTAATCAAAATTGCCTTGCCTTATATTCTATTTTTTTGTTTTTGTTAGGTGTACAATTTTATATAATATCTGTATACTCACGCCTTGCCTTATATTCTAATTTTTGTTCTGTGTACAATTTGATATAATATTTTTATACCAATTATTTCTAGTTTGTGCACACTATGATTATTAAAGCCTATAATTTAATTTTCGAAAGAACACAAATGCAAAAGCGTTAAATATAGATGAGATCACCATTAAAGTAAATTATTAAATTATATTATGTCATGTTCACTTCATAAGTGGTTATTCTTAAGTTAATCATAAAATATGCATAAATTCTGCAACTTCATAAAAAGTACTTTATTTTGATTAAAGTTTATATATTCACGCATCTTCCTTATCAGTCTGCGCTTGGATATACTTTTAGATATAAATCAAATTTTATTGATCAATTAAGCAAGGAATTGAAGGAAAACAAATTTGTTATTTTGATTAAAGTTTACAGATTCACATTTATTCTTTATTAGTCTATGCTTGGATATACTTTTAAATATAAATCAAATTTTATTGATCAATTAAGCAAAGAATTAAAGGAAAACAAATTTG
>SNQJ01S0019755.1:240597-252606 GCA_010110895.2 Picea sitchensis
CATATAAAAGCAAATGTATGACAGGAAGCAAATATTCATGAGCATAACATCAATACACAGAGAATAGACACATAACCATGGATTTGAATCAAATCTTTCTTCTATTAATTCAATATCTGTACATGGGTGTTCTTTACATAGCTCTCTTCTTGTTCTTCTCTTCTTGCTTCAATAATCTAATGATACAATGATACAATGAGGGTGTCTATATCCGTTTTCCCTCTTGGAATCTAAAACTATCAAATCTAGAATTAAATTCCTATCTAATAGCATTAAGTCTATTAAATGCCGACTATCTACCTAAGGACGAGAGCTATCCGCTCAAGGTCCATTACAATATACAAGTGCGCCATCTCTTAAATGACTCATTTAAGAACGCGCAACACTTCCAAAGCATTTTCAAAAATTTAGTGTTGTCTTGTCCAGCTGTCTCCGCGTCTGCGCTGGCTCGCTTGATGTGTTGGCGATGCTCCTGCATCAAAGCTCAAATGCCTTACATCGTTCTTTGGTGCCACTATGTGGGAATTCTTCAATTAGGCATCTCATCCACTAAGTTTACTAATTTTATATTTTTTTTAAACACCTTTGTCTTTGGGTAAATTTTCTTCATATGACTTATCTCTACACAAATTTTGCACCTAAATATTGTGTTCTTTTAATATTATTTTTGGGTTTATTTAAAATCTTCACAATCTAAAATGATCTATCTGAAGTAAACCCTTACTCAAGTCATGTTCTATATAGATTATGTCATAGGTAAACATGTCCTTAAAACATCTTAGCTTGGATTCATCTAGTGTCTTATTATCCTAGGGACTTTCAAACTCTTCGAAGGATTTCTTGAGCTTTCTCTTTCCACATGTAAATAGAGCTATTCAAGAATTTGGCATTGATAAAAGAAACATTAAATTAAAATTAAATTTTAGGAAATCATACATTGAATAAAAAGCTAACTCTGTTTCAAAACCATAACCCTATTGGTGTGTTTTTTAAGATCACCTAGTTTTTCCTAGTCTTTAAGAAGTTGTTGGACCTATTTGGAGTGAATCTCTCACATCCAACTAGATGCTTCCCAGATTGGTGTGAGGTTGAGATATTTCCTCAATCGATAGATCCAAGTAGTCATCCTATCTTGAGACTAATATTGTGTATTAATATGTACTCTATTCCTTTGTTTAATAGAGAGCTCTCACACCCTTTTGGTTTTTGCATAATAATACCCATTATTCACCGAGTTGTACTACCAAGATTTGCAGATGAGCCGCCAAATACTGAGCAGTCAGATGCTCAGATTTCAGCGTTTACAAATTCAATAGGTCTATCAGACCACCTTTTTTTCGCATTTCCATCCCTCCGAGGCATTGTAATAAATGAATTAAGAATGAAAGTTGTAAAAGACCATTGACCACCTAAGACCTGGGCATGAACATGTACTCTAGAGTGTTTTTTTCACTTATTAATTATTTCTTGTCGTTTAGGCGATTAATAATTTCTAAGTTTTTTTACTCAAAATTGACTCCAAAGGTGGAGTATGTGCTGGTGGTTAGGCCTTGGCATGGTATATCCAAATTCTAGTGTCTAAATGTATATGAGTCCATAATAATTGATTTCTATTGAGTCATATGGAAATTGTGTTAAGTCCCCCATAGGTTTTTTTTTATGTTTTAGTCAAATAAAAAATTTCTCGTAAAACATACATTTTAATGTAAAAGTCAATAAAGTTGTAAAAAATGGCATCACTCAATGTCAGATTCCATATTTGTGCTAGTTTTCTAAGCCAGAGCACCCCCTAAATCCTTATCCCCCTTTGTTGAGGCAAAAAAAGTGATTTTAATCACTCAAAAATGTAATTTTCTCTCAAAAAGACTAAAAAAAGATTTTTAATTAATTTTCATAAAATTTAGGGGAATTCCTAAAAGTTAGAAAACATGTCAAAAACATGTTTTTCTTTGTCTAGAGTCCCGAATACAGTTGTCAAAGGCTTCTCCTAGTGAGGGAGCATGGTCTAGTTGACATGGCAGAGGGGAGGAGATCCCAAAGACCTCATGCACATCTCCTTTCCTGGTTGGTTCATTCTCCATTGAGGGCGCTAATCCCAAAGCCCACACTCCACCTCACCTCACCTACCACCCTCACTTCACTCACCCTTACCCTCACTCATCTCCTACCCAACCCCACATCACTCCACATCTCCTACCTTCCACTCCAGTCATCTCCCACCTCACTCATGCACATCTCCTCTTAGCTCATGCGCATCTCCCCTTAGCTCATGTGCATGATCTCCTCCTCTCCCATGCGAGTTTTCCTTGGATTTTTCACCGTTGGTTGTATAAATCAAGCTCAACCCTCCTCCATTGAGTTAGTTGGAGCTTGGGCGACTTGATCACTTTGTAAATTTTTTTCTATTGAATCAAAAGACTTTGGAGGTCAAGATTTAGAGTGTAATCTCAAATGTGTGGATGAATGTTAGCTTATGAGGTAATATTGTTTTAAGTTTCTTTATTGTACTTTCATATTGGCTAATGGTAAGAATATTCTTATTCAATTGGAATAGATAGTTCTACTTGCTTGTTAGTCTATCTATTTGATTAATGCATTTGGTGCTTATATTACATTCTTGGTTTTTGTTTAAACTAACGTGAAGTGAAGTCTCTCTTGTAGAAAGCACCATTGTTTTGCATGTACTTGCGAGGAATTTGGAGCATGCAAGACCCACCTTTGGAGATTCAAAAAGCTCAGTTGCTTCTTTTGTTTTCTCTAAAGGAATTTTAGAAGACATTCTTCCCTCTTCTTCACACCAGAAAAGGACTCCATAGCCTAAGGATTCATAAAGCTCAAAAAAAAGGCTCTCTCTAAAAATCAAAATTTTTCTTCCCCTCTCTCTTTCTTTGGTTGCATGAATAGCTAGATCCAAGTTTCAAGTTACTATTTACTATCTAGTGTTTTGCATGCAAAGTCTAGATCTAGTTTCATCAAAGTCTAGATCTAGTCTTATTTCATAATTTTCTGATATCTATTGTTAAATTTTGAGTTAGAAAGTTGTTGATTGCTTGCTCGTAATATCTAGTCAATTGAATGCTTTAATTTTCTGTTTTAGGACAGCAAAGAGAAAGCATCCAAGAAGGACTTAGTTAGCTTCCTTAAACTCTCTAAAAAACCCAAAAAATTGTCTTTTATTTTGCAAAAAAATTATTGAAAAGCTTGATAAAAATTCTTCTTTCTATTTTTGCATTTTTTATATCATTTTCTGCAAATACTGATAAATTCTCTTTGCTGTTTTTTGGCATGTCTGTCATAGTACAAGGGATATTTCGACCTTTTTGGGACCCAAATTGAAGATCCTTCACCCCGAATTTGACCCTTCAAATACCAAGACTCAAAGAGTCTCTTTGTAATAGTTAGTTTAGCATTGATCCAATTCTATAAGGATCCAAAAGTAAAAAGCTAAAAAGAAGAGAAAAAGAGAGTCATCCTCTCAAGTTGTAATAGGATTAATAAAAGTGGGCCTTTGGTGCCCAGTTTCTTCATCCCCTTTAGGGGGATTGGTGGTGTTGTGTGCTTGTCTCTTTTCCTTGTCCTTGCAATTTTTGTCGCCTTATTTTCCTTACAAGCACACAAACTTGAGGGAAACCAATCTTAAAAAGAACTCACTACTTTATGCACTTAAGCACAAAATAACTTCAATATTTCATGCATGCTAGATTAGATTTCAGTTTTTCTCTCAATAATTAGAAAATCTTTCAAATTTTTCTGCAATTCATTTTCAGTTTTCAATTTCAAGTTTTGTTTATTTTCAAGTTTAAAATAAACCTTCCCTGCAAATACCAGTATATGCTCTGAACCCTTGTGAGCCTAGCTCGATCCTGGGATTCATCAGAACCAAAGTTGTTAGTGTGGAGTAGTATAATTAGTGAAACCTTAATAGTAGTTTCCTTCATGTGCGAGAAAACGCCTAAGGGGAGTGTGTGAAGTCAGATGGGAACTTTGATATCTAGGTTCTCCCCGTGTTGGAAATCCGACACCCTTAGTGAAATTACTGGTGAAGCCTTGAGGCTTCAGTAGGTTCTCAACAAGTTTCAAAACAAAGAGGTAACCTCTAAAGAGGCCACACATCTCTCACTAATCTACTTTCAATAAACCCTAATAAAACACACGTTCAACAACTTCCCACGACACCTTTAAGGCACTGGTTCTATGGTTATATCTTTATGTTTATGAGCAATATTTTCATTCTCAAATGTGATTGTCTAATAAATTGTATAAATCTTGCAGATATCGTATCCTACTTTATTATGCATGCATCTTTATGATTAGACATCTTCTTTATATGAGTATCTTATCTAATGAATGATTAAGTTGAATGCTTTATGTTTTATTTGCAATAAACTCCTAGAATAGTTATTTTATCTTAGAGTAGCTTAATAGCCTTAGTATATTTGTTAGGGACTACCCCCCTTGGCTTCGCTAGGAGTTATCCTAGACGGAGGAGTCGGGGATCAAGTGACAACACCTTGAATCAAGACTTGCCCCCAAGGACACACTAAGTGGATTGAAGATTTATTCCACGATAACCCAAGTGTGTATAAGGCGACAACATTTTTGGGGCCGTTGTCAGGGATAAATCTTTCTATTCCCAGAATACGACCTTGTTTTCCTTTTTGTTTTCTTTACTTAGTTTTTTATGTTTGTTGTTTATCAAAACTAGACTCGATCATCTGGCGACTCCACTAAATTCCAATTTGACTAATTATTCTACAAGAAGGAATTCAGAAGGCCTAGTTGACTTCATTCCTGAACCTGAACATGTTTATAGAAGGAGGTTAGCCAAATCCTCTTCTCGTAGAATCCGTATCCATATAGGATTCAAGTCCATATATGATATTCACTTGCTTTTTGTTAGTAATAGTGTTAATTTAGAAATGGAAATTTATGATCCTTGTGATTTTTCAACAATTAATAATTATCCTCATGCTATCTTGAAAAAGAAATAAAAAAATTACCAAGTTTTTAAGGAAACAATGCAATAAGTGCTAAAACACATATTAAATCTTTCATGAGGTGTATTAATAAATGTTGTGCTGCACATGACCACGAAGATGTAAAAATGAATATTTTTGTTCTATCCTTAGAAGATGATGCTTCAGACTAGTACGAAGATATGAAAAACAACAAATTCAAGACATTAAAAGATCTCCTAGATGCCTTCACTGGTAAATGGGGGGAGAAAAGAGATCATCGTCACCTATTGGCAACCCTCAACACAATAAGGAAGAATGTGAATGAAACTATGGATGAATTTAATAAAAAAATCAATGAATTAGTTTCAAGCTTGCATACAGACATCATGCCTCAAGATAATTCCATCTTGATCTACTACATTGAGGCAGTTGGTGGGGAAATTAGGTATCAAATAAGAGATAAGGAACCCACCAACCTCAAAGTAGCTCAAGAAACAACTATAAAGATTGACAAAAATATGCAAGCATCAGGGAAGTCAAATCTTCTAGGTTTCACAAGGGGTAGTTCTTCTAGGTAGACAGAGACTAAAGAGAAAGTTGCAGCTCCCGATAATAAAGATCCTAATTTTGACCCTTTTAAGGCCATAACAAAAATGGTAAAAAGAATGGAGGCAACTCATGCTACTCAGCTTAGTGCTTTGCAAAATAGGTTGATAGCTATGGAGAGGTCTCAGTCTCAAAATAATAGATTCCAACCTAGACCTAACAATGAAAGATGGAAAAAGAAAGGTCCTCCTTAAGACCAAAGGCCACCTAATCAGTTGGAATCCAATAATGTGGTAAATGAAGAAATACCACCCTTTTGTAGAGCATGTGAAGACTTTCATCAAGAAGCTCTAATCACATAGAAAAAATTGGCAAAGGTCATCCCTTATCAATGGATTATTGGATCCAAATGCAAGAAAGAAGTGAGAAAGCCAATGAGGTGGTTAAAGAGTTTGACAAAGTTACAAATCTATATGGACATAAGCCCACAAATGAGCAGATTTTGGAAATGGCTAGGCATAAAGGAATAGTCTACCAAAGGAAAGGGAAAGATGGAACAAACAAATCTCAATAAAACTTTCCCAATGTAATTGCTCCTCCAACTACTCCAATCACTGATTTAACTATTGATTTAGGTAATTGGATTTCAAATGCAAAAGTTTTGGTTCCAGTGTTAGATCTTTTGAGGATACCTTCACAGAAAGAAAAAATTTCTCAAAGCAATAAATGTTCCAAATGATAAAGTTGTTATAAAAAATCAAGAAAAAGAGAAGGAAATCCAGAATATCCTCCAGTGGTTTTGACTAGCAGAGATAGAACCAAAGAAGAAAATCCTCCCTTCTTTGTGTCCATAGAAATAAATGATCAGTGGTTGCATAATTGCATGTATGATTCTGGTGCTTCATCCAATATTATTACTAAGGGAATTATGCAAAGATTGGGCCTTAAAGTTACAAGGCCTTATCACAATGTGTGTGCCATGGATTCCGGGGAAATTGAAACCCATGGGATTATCATAGATTTGACAGCCAAGCTAGCTTTCCACCCAGATTTTTCTTTCAAAATGGATGTGCTTGTAATCGATGTGTCAGATGTTTGGGGTATGCTTCTCTCTAGAAAATGGGGAGCTCACATGGGAGGCTGCCTAAATATGGATTTAACTTTTGCAACTAACCCATACCCTCCTCCATCAACTGAGAATTTCAGACTCTTTAGATAAACAAAAATAAAGTATCACATTGAGGATCCTAAAGAGCCATTCAATGAGTTCTTATGCCAAATGTCTGACATGGGTATTTTTTTTATATGTTAAAACTTCCTAGCACCAACTGAAAAAAAAATGAAAGATGAAAAAATAAGTAATAAAGCTTGGAAGATGAAATTTGATGGAGCCCACTCAAGATCAACAAAGGGGCAAGGATTGTACTAAAGTCTCCAACTGGAAAAAATTATAACTTTTCATTTAGACTTGAGTTTGATGCAACAAACAATGTGGTCGAGTATGAGGCACTTTTGCTTGGTTTGGAAATTGCTAAGGATATGGGTATCAAGATCTTAAATGTCAAAGGTAATTCAGACTTAGTAATTCTTCAAGTCAAAAATAAATATGCATGAAAAAGTGAGAGGTTAGGAAGATACATAAATTCCATTTGGGATACTATATAACTCTTTGATGCTATAGTTCTCATTGCAATCCCTAGGAATCAAAACAACTTTGCTAACATTTTGGCAATAGCAGCTTCAACCTTCCAGCCCTCAGAAGATCTAATAAAAGGAAAAGGAAAGTTGGAAATAATCTTTAGGCCTTCAGTCCCAGAAAATGTTGATCATTGGTAGGTTTTCAAGGATGATGAACAAATCTTAAGGTTCATCCATAATGTTCAAGAATTATCAGGCTTCAATGTCAGGTACAAAGAGGAGGGGAAATATTATATTGAGGAAGATAATCCAATAAAAAATCCAGTCCCTAGAGGAATCACTTATTTAGAAAAAATATTTGGCAGACGTGACATGTATAAAAAGAAAAAAGAAGTAGTAAATCCTGACAATTATATTGAAATAAACATTAGGACAGAGGAAGTCCCAAGTTTCATAAAAATTGGTAAAGGAACTTTTGAAAAAGAAAGAAAGGAATTAATAAGTTTGGTCCAAGAGTATAGGGATGTATTTTATTTCACATATGATGAGCTCAAAGCCTATAAAGAGGACGTGTTTCAATATACTATCCCCCTCAAGGAAGACACAAAACCTTTCCGCCAAAAACTTAGGCGATTAAATCCTAAATTAGCACCATTGGTCCAAGCCGAACTTAAAAAGATATTAGATGTTGGCATCATTGCTCCAACAAGGCATTCTTTATGGTGTTCTAACTTAATTATGGTTAGAAAGAAAAATGGGGGAATAAGATTATGCATTGACTTTAGAAATTTAAATCTAGCATGCATTAAGGACAATTAACCACTGTCCAACATGGAGACCCGACTGCAAAGGGTAACTGGTTCTAAGATTATGTCCATGTTGGATGGCTTCTCTGTTTATAACCAAGTGTTGGTGAGGAAGGAGGATCAAAATAAAACAACCTTCACCACACCTTGGGGCACCTTTGATTACTTAAGGATGCCTTTTGTCCTACTAAATGCGAGTGCTACTTTTCAGAGGGCCATGTATTTTGCCTTCCATGAGTTAATGGGAAAAATCATCGAGATCTATCAAGATGAATTAACATTTTTTTCAAAAGAAAGGTAAGATCATATAAGTCATCTTAGACATGTGTTTGAAAGATGTCAGTATGACATTTCTTTGAATCCATCTAAGTCTATTTTGGGTGTGGATGAAGGCAAGTTGCTAGGTCACATCATAACAAAGGATGGGGTAAAGATTGATCCTGAAAGAGTTGAAGCTATAAAGAAATTCCCTTTACCCCCAACCAAGATATATCTTCAGTATTTTCTTGGACAAATCAACTTTGTCAGGAAGTTCATCCCAAACTTGGTCGAGGTAATGAAGCCTCTACTCAAATTGTTGAAAAAGGATGTAAAATTTGAGTGGACAGATCAAGGAAGGAAGGCCTTTAAAAATATTAAGGACTCAATTGGCAGGTCTCTTGTGTTAATTAGTCCGGATTACTCAAAATATTTTCAAATATTTTCCTTCGCTTCATAAGATACTATAGCAGGGGTATTGCTCCAAAAGAATGAAGAGGTTCAGGAGAAACCCATTGCTTTCATGAGTAAGGCATTGCAAAATTCCAAGATTAACTGTAATAATATGGAAAAGCATGCATATGCCTTGGTCAATTCCCTTAAGAATTTTAGATTCTACATAGGATATTCAAAGGTTGTGGGGTATGTACCTCACTCGACAGTAAAAGATATCCTAGGACAACACGATTTCTTGGGGGTCAGAGGAAAGTGGGTCTCCAAGATTCAAGAATATGACTTAGAGATAAATCCTACAAAGCTAATCAAAGGTCAAGGATTGGTTCAGATGCTAACTGAAGGGAATGAAAAATATTTGGACTTGGTCTATCAAAACAGTCAATCTAGGCTAGCCTTGTCATCAAAAATTCAGTAGTTAGAACAAAACCAATGGTATGATGATATCATTTTCTTTCTTTCAAACCTCACATGCCCAATTCATTTGATTAGTCATAAAAGAACAAAATTGAGGTTGAAAATATCTAAGTATTGTATCATTCAAGATGGATTGGGGTGGAGGAACCCCTATAGGGTGATACTTAGGTGTGTTGATGAGCTAGAGTCCAAGAGACTTTTGGTTGATTTCCATTCAGGATTTTGTGGTCGGCATTTCGTAGCTAAAACTACTAGCCACAAAATTCTTAGAGCAGGTTATTATTGGCCAACCATTTTTTCAGATGTTCATAAAATGGTTAGGGGTTGTCAACAATGTCAGTTGTTCATAGGGAAGAAGAAGCTAACAACCTTGCCTCTTCAGCTAGTAGTAGTCGAGGCCCCTTTTCAGCAATGGGGGTTTGATTTCATCGGTCAGTTTAAGGATAATTCAAGTAATGGTTATACTTGGATAATTACAATGACCGATTATTTTACTAAGTGGGTAGAAGCAATACCCACTAAGTCAGTAACCGAAAAAGTGGTTATGGATTTTCTTGAAGATAAGATTTTCATTAGGTTTGGTGTGCCTGCCAAGATAACAATCGATAATTCCAAAGCCTTCAGTTCAACCGAGTTATCCTCATTCTATTTCAAGTATGGAATTATTTTGTACCACTCTTCAAACTATTATCCCCAAGGAAACGGTCTTGTTGAATCCAACAATAAGAACTTAATGAATATCCTTAAGAAAATAGTTGGGGACGATAAGAGGTCATGGGAAAATAAGATTAAGTTTTCTTTATGGGCAGATAGGATCACAAATAAGATTTCTACAAGAAAGAGCCCCTTTGAGCTTGTCTATGGGATTGATGCCACTTTACCGGTTCATTTAAAGCTTCCAGTGTATCAATTTGTGAAGAGGTATGGTTTGGATGACAATTTCCAGCAAATAAAAATTGATCAATTGGTTGAGATGGATGAAATCAGAAGGAAAGAATTAGATCAGAGCATAAAGAATCAAGAAAAGGTAAAGAATAATTTTGAAAAATCTTCACAGCAGAGAGTTTTCCAAGAAGGTGACATGGTCCTTCTTAAGGACAAAAGAAGGGAAAAGCCAGGAAATCATAGAAAGTTTGACATTTTATGGACTAGTCCATATATCATTCACATTATAGCCGGAAATAACTCCTTCTTCCTCATCAGATTGAATGGTGATAGGTTGACACTCCCATTGAATTGTCAGCTTCTCAAGTTGTTCTTCAACGAAATCATCTGATTCCCATGGGGGCATCCTCTGTATCATATTCTCTAACCCTTCTCCTTCATATATTATTCTTTTCATTTCCTGTACATAATTTATTCACTGTTTTTTGTATCATATTTACATGTATATTACGATTACAACTCATGTTTATTATTGGATTTATATGGATATGTTATTGATGAGGCATCGATGATGTAGGTTCTTTGATTCTGGATTCTCGTATGGTCTCCTTCAGATAAAAATATCAACCACGTCCCCAAATGGAGCCAATGTTATCCACCAAGTTTTACTAGCTAGATTTGTAGGTGAGCCGCCAAAGACTGAGCAGTCAGATGCTCAGATTTCAGTGTTCACAAATTCAACAGGTCTATCAGACCACCTTTTTTCTACATTTCCATCCCTCCGAGGCATTGTAATAAATGAATTAAGCATGAAAGTTGTAAAATAGTATTGGCCACATAAGACCTAATTACAAGCATGTACTCTAGAGTTTTTTTTTTTTCACTTGTTAATTATTTCTTTCCGTTTAGGCGATTACTAATTTCTAAGTTTTTTCACTCAAAATTGACTCCAAAGCTGGAGTATGTGTTGGTGGTTAGGCCTTGGCATGGTATAAACAATTTATAGTGTCTAAATCTATATGATTTCATGCTAAGTAATGTCTATTGAGTCATATGGGAATTTCTCTAAGTCCCCCATAGGTTTTTTTTTAATGTTTTAGTCAAATAAAAAATTTCTCGTAAAACAAACATTTTAATGTAAAAGTCAATAAAGTTGTAAAAAATGGCATCAATCAATTTCGGATGCCATATTTGTTTTCTTTTTCTAAGCCAGAGCACCCCCTAAACCCTTATCCCCTCTTTGTTGAGGCAAATAAGTGATTTTAATCACTCAAAAATGTAATTTGCTCTAAAAAAAGCTAAAAAGGGATTTTTAATTAATTTTCCTAAAATTTAGGGGAATTCCTAAAAGTTAGAAAACATGTCAGAAACATGTTTTTCCTTGTTTGGAGTCCCAAATACAGTTGGAAAAGGCTTATCCTAGTGAGGGCACATGGTCTATTTGACATGGCAGAGGGGAGGAGATCCCAAAGACCTCATGCACATCTCCTTTCTTGGTTGGCACAGTCTCCTTTGAGGGTGAAAATCCCAAAGCCCCCACTCCACCTCACCTCACCTACCACCCTCACTTCACTCATGCTTACCCTCACTCATCTCCTACACTCCCCCACATCACTTCACATCTCCTACCTTCCACTCCACTCATCTCCCACCTCACTCATGCACATATCCTCTTATCTCATGCACATCTCCCCTTAGCTCATGCGCATGATCTCCTCCTCTCCCATGCAAGTTTTCCTTGGAGTTTTCACTAGTGGTTGTATAAATCAAGCTCGGCCCTCCTCCATTGAGTTAGTTGGAGCTTGGGCAACTTGATCACTTTGTAAATTTTTTGTATAACCTTTACGAGTCCAAAAAAGTGAGAAAAGCTTACTCGGTTATATTCTCATTGATTTAGGAGCACGAGAAAGAACAAAGACTAAGCTCGGGATTGTTTTCATTTTTACTCAAGCTTAAAACAAAACAAAACTATGCTTGGGAAAGTCTTAGTTTTACACAAGCTTAAAACTAAACAAAACCATGCTTGGACCTGGTTTCATTTTTACACA
>SNQJ01S0019756.1:0-25679 GCA_010110895.2 Picea sitchensis
TTTCAGCAAAGAGTTTAAAAGAAGCATAATTGTTTAAGCACGGTAACAACTGATTCACCCCCCCCTCTCAGTTGTCCAACATTCATTTCATCCACCTGTATCATTTTTCTCCATCTAGTACATAAATTGGTGACAACCTCAAAGTCGATGAATGAATTGAAGCTTGGAGGGGCATGTCTCCAGCCTTTGATTATCATTCTAGATTTAAGCCTCTAGATTTTCAAGCTGGGGGCAAAGTACCAACCATCCATGGGTATCCCTACCTTTGGAATTTACATTGGGAATTTACAAGCATAGTTTAATTTTGTTTCAAGCTTGTGTAAAAATGAAACCAATAACGAGCATGGTCTTAGTTCCTTCTCACGCTCGAAAAAACATGAGAACGCAACTGAGTAAACTTTTATCTCTTTTTCAGACTCGCATGGATACACGAAAAAGGAACCCCCTGGAGTCGTCTTTGAGCTCTTTTCAGACTCTGTAAACATGAAAAGATTGTTGAGTGATCATGCTTCCTTTCCCACTCGTTAAAAGGTTTGAAAGGGCATCTTTCGAGTGATAATTTATCTCTTTTTAAGCCTCATGAGATAACATTACAAAAAAGGACAACCCTAGAGTCATCTTTAAGTTCTCTTTAGACTCTCTAAACATGAAAAATCACCGAGTTTACCTTCTCTGGACTTGTTAAAAAAAAAAGCATACATTGAAGGGCCCATATGGGACCGAACCCTTACTTCTTCCAGTTCGTTAAACAAAGGAAGAGGGACTTACTGAAGGTGAGTTATATCGATCATGTGTTATTCTCCTCGAGCTCGTTAAATTAAAAATAGGTACTTGTCTATCTGGATGGGGGAAAAATTTGAAGGAAGCAAGCCAAGAAGTTTTTGAAAACATCACAGGTCACTCTTACGATCTCCCTTGAACATGAAACTTTATCTTTACATACATTTTAATCTGCTGAACCTATGCACTGAACCAATATTCTAAGTTTCTTTACTCCTTTGGGTCACCCGACGAAAGTCACAGTATCCACTGCATCATCATGTTTTGGTCCATGTCATGTTTCTACTGTTGTGACTCAGTGTTCAAGGGAAGTATCTGCCTCGAGAGTCAACCATCACAAATTTCTTGTTTCAACACCCATGTCAGTCTGTTCTCATATGATTCACCACCTTATATCTCTATGTCAGTTTCATGTTGTAGATGGGGGATACATCAAGGCCCTCCTTCGATGAGTCTGTTCCTGTCGAATTCAACACATTATCCAGGAACTAGACCTAGAAACCAATTAGTACCTTGGGACTTGCATGCCTCAATGGCAGGCCTCCTCGATTCCAACAGTAGGTTTACATCATTCACCTCTGGTCGGATGATTCCACAAATGTTCGACTTCATCTCATTTATTCACATTTGCTAGAATGTACTAGGGTACCTTGGGAATCATTGACATCATTGGTGATTTCCCTCGCACTTGTTAACGGTTTACCTCATTGACCGGTAATCAAGTGGCTTCTACCATGTTCGACATCAGGACATCTATTCACATGGTTAGATTCGTACTGCATCGATATTAGTAAGAAGACCCTGGGTTGAGTGATCACTCTAATATATACTTTTCCCAGGTTGCAACGAAGTTTCTTTTGAGAATATTGATACATATACTGTCACATAGATCCACTTTGTATTGGTTTGTGGCTATGTCTTGTCGTCTCATAGATCCACTGTGTATTTTTCATGGCTATTATTAGTTCATGTCATGGAAATATAGATCTGAATTGTATCTTTGGTGGCTATACCTTTTTATTAATATAATTATGGATCCGTAGTATATCTTATGGCAACCATACCTTGGAAGTATTTATCACTCAAACATAGGTATGCCTGCCTTGGTTTTGAAACATATCATAATGTTTGTCTGATGGTTGTATGCATCTTTTACCAGGTTCTCTGAGGCCATACCCTTGCTCGAAAAATTCTACAAAGTACTTCAGTCATCATTTTTCGTCTTCTAACTTCACACTTTGGGGGGAAATCTATTACACATCAAAATTACTCACTTCAATGATGACCTACTGTCGTCATCACAAATGTCGCAAGTGTCACATATATCATACTGTCATATTTCCTATGTCGTTTCATGAACGAAATCACAGGAGCACTTGAGACATCCTCAGAGACTTGTTAAAATAAGGATATGTCATTTGACGAAGAGTACAAAGATTTTTCCTTGAGAAAGACCACATGAAAATCATTTTTGAAGGGGAGTGCTCCCCTACCCACTGGCAGGGAGCGCTAGCGCTCCTTGCCTTCCTTTGGGGGAGCATTGCAATGATCTATTCACCATTCTATGGGAGGGTTGTGATGTTGAGGAAACCAGGGGAAGATACCTCTTATCTCTGAAGTTAATTTGATTCGAATCTGAGGTCAAGGGTGGATCTTAGGGAGGATCCCCAACTGATGGAGAAATATCCTCAACCTATCCCAAGAATATCTAAGGTGTTTGGGCCTCTCAAAGCCTATATAAGAAGGCCTCCTCATGGTTAAAGGGGGAGACATTGAAGACATCAAACTTATGATCTCATAAGGGAGAATAATCAGTGAGAGTATAGTATTTTTTATTGTGGATCATTTGAGAAAGGGGTTGGACAAGGAGAGATAGATGAGGCCGCTACATCTTCATCTACACTTGTAACCACCTTATTTTTTTCTCATTAATACATGTGCTTGGCCCGTTTCCTTCAATATTGTTTACATCTGCATGAACTTGTATTTGATGGATAGATCTAGTTTCAAACTAATCACGGTAGAATAGGAAGTATGCTTTGTCTTTGTTTTTTATTGGATTGCAGGACTTGTTGAAGAGCTTAGGGATCAAAGATCAACTTGGATTGGGTGAGGACAAACATCGTAAAAAGGTACTCATATATTCTTCCTCTTCTCTATAGATAGGCTTATCTAGGTTTAAAGGAATGTTAGTGATCAAAGTTATCACTTTTCTGTCTTGGTCATAGGGTTCTAGGATCCAAGAGGGAATTCACCTATCCGCAGGGGTATTTTCCTGTAACATAAATTTCTGTTACAGGAAAATCCCCCCTATGGACAGGTGAATTCAATCTTAGATCCTAGAACCCTATGACCAAGACAAAAAAGTGATAACTTTGATCACTGACATTCCTTTAAACCTAGCTAAGCTAATCAAGTTGATCTTTGATCATTTGTGGATCCTCCCTAATATCTATCCTTGACCTCATATTCGAATCAAACTGACTTCATAGATAAGGGGGATCTTCCCCTGATTTCCTCAACAACACAATGCTCCCCTATAATGGTGCACAGATCATTGCAACCCTCCCCCAAAGGAAGGAAAAGAGCACTAGCGCTCCCTGCCAGTGAGTAGGGGATCGCTTCCTTTCAAAAAATATTTTCAAGTTTTATTTCTCAAGGAAAAAGCTTTGTACTCTTTGTCAAATGACACATCCTTCTTTTAACTAGTCTCTGAGGATGTCTCAAGTGTTCATGTGATGTCGTTTGCGATACAACATAGGAAAGATGACATTATGATATTTGCAACAATTGCGACATTTGTGATGACGAAAGTAGGTCATCATTGAAGTGAGTAATTTTGATGTGTAACAATCTTGAAGAGGTTCAGGATGTTGGACAATAAACCGATGGCATCAAATATGATTTTTTTGGATTATACGACTTCAAAGGTTGTGGATACTACATTATACAGGAAAATGATTGGATCATTGATGTATTTGACAAATACATGACCGGATATATGTTTTGTTGTGAACACCTTGAGTCAGTATATCGTTGACCCCAAACATGTTCACCTGATTTCAGTAAAACATGTGAGGAGGTACCTTAGGTACAGTGGATTATGGGTTCAATTATGTTTCAAACAGTGAGATCAGTCTATTTGGATATTCGGATTTAGATTGGGCCAGTAGTGTTGCAAACTGGAAAAGTACATTAGGATGTTCCTTCACTTTGGGATCCGGTATGATTTAATGGATCAGTAAGAAGCAACCATTTGTAGCACTCAGTATGACTGAGTCGTAGTATGTGGAAGCATGTGAAACAAGTCATGAAGCAATGTGGTTTTGGAAATGGCTGACTATATTATTCAATATTGCGATGGAGGCGACCTGTATCTTGTACACCAACCAGAGTTGTACAAAGTTTTCAGAGAACCCGATGTTTCATGATAGATCGAAGCATATAGAAATTAGGTATCACTATATCGGGGATATGGTGTATAAGGGAGCAATGAGGCTCCAATATGTGGCTACTGAAGAGTAGGTTGTGGATGTGCTTACAAAGCCATTGTCAAGGATGAAGTTTGAGTACTTCAAGGACAAGCTCGGCGTAGTCCCTCTTTAGAGGGATTGATGGCTTCAAATGTTATCACAGGGTAGTGGATGTCATGATGATATTTTGTAGCTACCAGAGAGATATCCATCAGCCCTGTATGCATGTTGAAGAGATGAGGTGCAGATGTTATCGCAGGGTATTGGATGTCATGCATAAGATATCTGAGTTTTCTGCGGGAAACTGGATAGTCTCATGATGACATGTTTTAGCTATTGGAGAGATACCCATCGCCCCTGGATGCATGTTGTGAAGTCACTATGGATTTCCAGTGATGTATATATTTTTGTATCTGACAGTCAATGTTCATGAGCTTTTGTGGATGGTGACAATGTTAGAGTCTGTGTGGGATAGAATACCTTCCTCATTAAGAGGGAGTGTTGAGATTTTAAGTAATTTCGGAAGTTATTCCTAAGTGTAATTGTGAAAGGGTTAATTGATAAGTCATGTATTTTAGGTATTTTAGAGTATAAATAGAGGTTATATCGAGTCATTTTAATCACTCATTAAATATAAGTACAAGAGAGTAGTACACACTTATCTAGGAGGATATTCTTTGTTCATGTCTTGGTCTCCTTGGTCTTAATTTTGTGAAAGAGCATTGTATGACATTGTACATGTTGGAGGAATCTATATTGAGGAAATTTTACCGGGTTTTCTCCCCCTTGAGGGTTTCCCTGAGGATATATATTATTCTACTTTAGATATCTATCTTTTAGTTGTGATCCTTTTGCATATTAAATAATAATAAAATAATACAATACTTTAACTTTTGGAAAAACAAAAATAAATCAACATTAGGTTGGGGTCTCTAAACAGGGGGTTGATGCCCCCTTTAAATTGGTGCTGGAGAATTTTGGAAGTTGGTGCTTTTGTGATTGTAATATTGAAGATATATATTAAGAATAGTTTTGTGTTTTTCTCCCATTTGTGTTTGCACGTAAAATTATTTTGTATTGTGCATGTGTGGTTATATGTTTATGATATGTTAAAAGAAATCATAAGTGAATGAAATTGTTGATAAGTTAATGTTTACATATTGTGATTAAAATGGTAAAATGTGCTCAATATTAATTCACCCCCCTCTCAGTATTGGTGAATATTCCAACAATTATAATACCCATAATTAAATGCAACTACATATTTTTAAACAAGCATGAATGAAACTGATAAAAAATATATTAAAACATATTAAACCATTCTCATTCATAGAGTAAATGCACGTCCATGAACTCATAAATAACTCATTAAAATAGATAAACACTTATCTTTAAAAGAGAATTTGTGCAACCGGTTTCATGGGAAGGACGCTCCACCCAACCATAGATTTTTTGTTCCAAATATCAATATCAAGTCACCCTCGAGTTCCAAAAAATAAAGGTGCCTCTCATAGTCCCCTCACAACTAAATATCACACAAACCACTGGTTTTCTCCTACAGCTATATTGAACTTCCTCTAACTCTCTTCATCTTGATCTTCCCAACCCAAAGAAAGTACCCCTTCAATGCTCTTAGTAGATCGGGCATACCATTGATTTATGAGGTATCTAGGAATATCTCTTTTTGGAACTCAAGGGAACTCACTTCCAAGAAAACCACCAAAAAAAAACAATAGCAAACACTTGTTGATACAATGCAATTCACCCAGGATTTCACTCCTCACTCCTAATAACCTAGCTCTTCAATTTCTAGATCCAAAATGCTCCAAAATGATCCAAAAATGCTACAACATGATCCAAAATTCACCCATACTTTTCGTTCCATCTCCCAAGATGTTCTCCCCTCTTCTCTTTGTCATTCCTCCCCAAAAAATGGAATGTGAAAAACTATATGTTACTACCCATACAAATTTTCTCTCTTTCCCAAGACAGTTGACTACTCACTCTACCCAATGTTGATAATTCAGAAAAGTTAGTTTGAATCAATACCCATAAATTATTTCCCTTTGGACACCTCTTGGATACTCTCTAGGCATCCCCCCCCACCTTCTTGTGGATTAATCATCCCCCATCTCTATCCATATCCCAACAACTAATATTACATTTTGTTTATTTACAATTCAGAAAATACATTCTGCATTTACATTGCTTCGCCATAGCCACATTTATATCTACATTATGCATTAATTAAACATGGGATTATAGTGGGGATTTTACACCTTCGAAGATTATTTATATGCAAAACATTGTGAGGAGAAAAAGTATTTGGACAACGCATATTGTTGGGATGACTAGCTAGTGGTTGAAGCTATCAATATGTTCAAAGAGTTTATTGGCATGTTTTCTTTTGGTTACCATGAATTGAAGGGTATGTTAGCGCCACCATTTTTCTTTCCATTTAGAGTCATCTTTTAGTCACATTGTAACCCATGCATCCGAAACATGCGAAGTCAGATACATAGCACCGTGAGTTTTAGGTCTCCAAATGGTCGATTGGCCCTTTAAAGTGGGAAAGTGTGTCAGAGTCGTAAATTCTATACGTGGTATGGATGTGCCTTGTCCAGAAAGTCGAATCCCATTAAGAAACCAATCCCCACATTCCCAAGTCGGATCAAATGGTTAATAGAGGTCGCATCGACAAGTACATCAGTTATTAACAACTCATCATGAAGGCCGAGGGAATGAAAAATTGCGGCGTTCATATTATGCATACCCAACAAACCTTGTCACCTGTATTCTGCATGCGGGAACTTTCCATGGACAACCTGCAATTTGACTTGAAACATATCGTCACCATAAATTCACTTCCCTTCAACATGATGTTTTTCTCCTGGTCGATTCGTTATAAATTTCAGATGCTCGGCATTCTCCACAGTCATAGAACCAACACAGAGCTCTATTCACGTTTTTCCTTACCATTCCAGCTTGTTCGAAGACTCCCCTCCTGTGCAATTGTGAAATTCACTGCGTGCAAGATACTCCTCGGTCGCACCATGGAAACCTCTCAGACCATAGGAAAGGGCACGCGAATCAAGAGAAATAAAATATCTGAGCCCCAAAGAGACTAGTTTTCATTCTCACTCGTGACCACCATTCCCAAAAGTGTGGAAGGAACCATCCTTTCACCTATAGGCGAGATCAGAACAAGTTGAGGAACAATCAGAGAAGATACATTCACACAGGAAAGGGAGATGGTAAGAGTCTTTCCCTCCCAACAAAAACTGCCTCGAAGGAGGGGCAGGCCAAGAAAGAACTAGGAAATTAGGAAAGCTCAAATTGTGGAAGAACCGCACGTCGGACTGATTGCTGAAGAAC
Organism: Picea sitchensis; assembly: GCA_010110895.2. Taxonomy (NCBI): domain Eukaryota; kingdom Viridiplantae; phylum Streptophyta; class Pinopsida; order Pinales; family Pinaceae; genus Picea; species Picea sitchensis. Next base: position 7,629 of record SNQJ01S0019756.1, read on the forward strand.
TACTCAGACACGCCATCCGGTTAGATCCTGTTGGAGAATCAGACCACGAAGATAGGAGTAGAGCAAGGAGAGGTGATGTCACAGGAGAAAATGAGGAGGCTCCATCTCAGCAGCTTAAGCAAGCAAAGCTAGCTATTGTCGAACTTTATCAGGAGAACAGGGAATTAAGGCGACAACTGGCGACAAAGACCGCGGAAGCGTCAGCCCCGCAGAGTCACGGGGAAAACATGGAATGGTTGAAAAGGAAGCTCAAAGAGGAGAAAGACATTATCGTACAACTGCGAGAGGTGCAAAGAGTAGAAGGAGAAAGGCACGCGGAGCATCCCAGGGAATGCGAAGAAGTCGAAAAGGAAATCCACGTGGCTCCTACCGGTGCACAGAAAGAGAGAGTTTAGCGGGCACCATTTCCTTCATGAAATTTTTGAGTGATACATGTTCTCTAAAGTATCATTCCATTTTGATAACGACCGAGAGGAACGACAACTGTTTTCTACGCTTCGTTCTCCGAAAGATGGGCATGTAACAAAAAGTAAAGTCGTTATTATAAACAATGAAGTTTCAGACAAACACATGTTCGTGAGGGTACCTGATCAAAAGAATGCAGCGACACATCACTCCCCACATCAATAGCTTGACCGACGATCAAACCCCATGGTGAACATGAAGACAGTCGTGAGTAAGAAGGTGGGTTTGTTGCCTATTTTTGGATGATGCCATATGAAGAGTCTTTGGCGCATGTAGCGCGTTTTTTTCTAGTTTAGGTTTAGCAGTTAGAAACAGGGTATCCCAAGCAGCACCATCGTTTATATATTTCATCGTTTCGATGTAATAAGGGTTGGTTGGAAAAATTGGGTAAACCACTGCAATTGTATGTAAATATGAGTTTTTGACCGAAATTTAATACAAAGGTCCTACGATTTGATGAAAAGATTCTAGTTGTGATAGTTGGATGTATTATGTTTCTTTCCTTGTGTATGTGTTTCTTGTTATCTTTATTTCATATCTTATACTGTCTATTTCGGAAGAAATTTTTGAACCTGTGGATTCGCTGCACAATGCCCCTTGTTCGCGCCACTTAGACAAAACGTCTTTCTTTTAAAGATGACTCTGAATTCGTCCACAACAATGCTCCTAAGTTACTTGTGTTTTCTCCCGCCACATTACAGTTCTGCATTGAAGACTATTGCTCTCCTAGCCTTTTCCTCTCGAATTCAGCCACCGAGTTATTTATTTATGTCATTCCCTCAAATCGACTCCATAGCCCAAGTTTCATTCCTTTGCTCCAATATAACCAGAACCCATTATCCTAAAGATATTTACACTATCCAGTGCTTTCAAAATCATATCCCATGCGGAGACCGTGCCGTTTCTGAGAGTGCCCTCTCTAGATCCGAAAAGGCTAGTTTCGGGTCTCAAAGTTGGTTGAAAAAGTTACCTTCATTGTCTGTTTATTAGCCAAACAGATTTACGAAGTTCTAACATTCTGGCGCCATTGTCAGGGACAAATTTGAAAATATTTTCCCCAGGAGAATGAAAAACATTGCAGTTTGACCCCTGAGGGTAACAGAGGGACAAACACCCATACAAGCTGAAACCTGTACCCTAGCGACTCAAGTCCAAACAAACCAGTAGCCCCAAGTAGCACTACTCAGGAAACCTGGCTCCAAAGACATTTTACACCAAAGCGAATCCCGACCCAAACCGTTCTGAGCCCGTGTGCGACCCCGAGAATATTTTGCGCAAGGCTAGAGATCAAGCGCCGGACCCATTTTAGTTTTTGGACATAAGCCTGTCCTTGCCCAAAGACGACGCGCACAGTATCGACGACCTTGATTTTGATGCACTTTTCAAGCAAACTCTGTTTCGGTATAAGTTAGAAAGCAGTTTGGAAAAGACTATTTTCAACCCGAACAATTTCCAAGCCCTGGTGACAAATCATATTCCTCAAAATCTGAATCCCCTTAGGGTTATGGCTGCCAAATTTTCTCCCCTCATCCTGTCAGCCTAGTTACATGACTTGCCCCAAAATTATAACCAAAGAATCAGACTCTACGATGGTGAGGGAAATGTTTCCGCCGAGAGACACCTGGACTAGTTTAATGACTTCGTCAACCTGGAGGAGGTGGACTACACGGATGAGAAAATGGGGCTCTTTGCGCAAATCATTTTAGGATATGTAATAAAATGGTTCAAATCTCTCCCGCCTGTGAGAATTTGGGACTTCGCCACATTTGAAAGGTCATTCTTAAATAAATGGGTAGATAATAAAAACCCTTTGCAGCTGCTAACACAATACAATAATATGAAGAAAGCGCTAGAGGAGATGGTGCAGGAATTCTCGGCTCATTTTTTGAAGGTGTACAACTCCATTCCTATGGAAGTAAAGCTCCCCCCCTAGTGTTGCATAGTTGCGGTATGCAGATTCCTTCGACAATGACTTTTCTCTATTGCTGAGAGAAAGAATATAGGCGAGTTTGGACGCTATAATGAGCAACACTTTCGAGGTTGAAGTAAACATGATGGCATCAGGGAAAATGAAACCGAGGTTCAACCAGAGCGACAAGATACCTCAGGGAGACGCACAACCATCGAAGTCGTGGTCCTCGGATGACAAATTCAACAAGATTATGAAGACCATGGAAAAAATGATGGAGAGAATGTCCATGGGAAACAGGCCTACTGTGCGAGAGAAAAACAACCCATAGCCTAGGAACCAAAATCCCCGAACGGGTCAGATTCCTCAAATCAAGCAGCGAGACCCAGGTGACTAGCAGACAAGACCTCCTTTCCATAAAAAATATGCAGACGAGGATTTTTAACAAACTTTTAATGATTAGGTGCGTTTTTGTGATGAAAAAAACCCACGTGTGTTCCTGACAAAGAGCGAGCATGATCAGTATATGAGCAGGAATGAAGGCTTTGCATTGGAGACGGACGATGGTATGATACTCGAAACAGATGATGCCCCATATTGGGAGACGGAATAATATAGGAAAGGTTATCAAAATGCTATCATGCAGTTCCAGAAGAAGTACAACCTTCAAAGAAAATATATACCTGTCGAGCCGCAACAAACGAACCCTGTAAAGAAGCCTACAGTGGATACACCCTCCACTAGCCGACCAAGACCATACAATGTGGTCAAGGACGCGATAGAAAAGGCCAAGTCAAAGGAGGAGGTCCCCAAGAAATTTTCAGAGACAGGCTGGGAGACGAGCGAAAAAGGGGTAGAAAAAACTTGTTCCCCTTTTCATTTTGAACACGAAATGGCCAAAATCAAGATCTTTGTCCCTTTCAATGAGATTATTAGGAAGGGAGAGTATTGGAAACAAATCATTAAAATGCTGAAGATGGGGGGGACCCCAAATACTCGAAATATTCAAGATGATAACCTTGCCATCATTTTTGGTCTGTGCATAGAAGAGACAAGCGATGCCAAAGACATCCCTCCATTCTATATCAGTCTGAAAATTCACGACCTGACCTTGCATAATTCCATGCTTGATTCTGGTGCATCACACATTCTCATGCTGAAGGTGATCATGGATGAATTGGGTATAGAGGTCACTAGGACATACAAGGACCTTTTCTCCTTTGATTCAAGGAAGGTCAAATGTTTGGGTCTTATCAAAGACCTAGTTGTGTCGTTGGCTCAAATCCCTGCTAAGATGTCATGAACGTAGTCGTTGCAAATATACCCCTGAAGCTTGGCATGGTGCTCTCGCGATCGTGCGCTGCAAAGTTGAAAGGTACTTTACAAATGGATATGACGTACGCCACTATCTCTATGTTCGGCCATGACAGGAGGCTGTAAAGAGAAGTGTTGCTGAAATACATGGTAAGCAGCAAGCCGTAGCCCCACAATCATCCTATATATTTCGTTGACACTGAAGTGGGTTCGTCTATATTCTGCAATGATTTTAGCTTTGGGGAAGGAGAATCGACAACCATCAAAACAACCGATGAGGAAACTGTGCAAGAAAATATAGAGCGCGTTGACCCAGAAGACCATGTGGAAAATGGGGTGTGGAATATGAGTTTTGACGGTGCAGTCAGCAGAGAAGGGGTCGAGGCTGGCATATGGGTGAACCCCCCTAAAGCAAGAATGAATTTGCGTTCATACAAGCTCGCATTTGAATGCACTAACAACATGGCCAAATATGAAGCGCTAATCTTGGGCTTACAAGATTTGAAAGAACTAGGCATGCAGAGGATAGCAGTGCACGTAGATTCCGAGCTGATCATAAATCAGGTGAAGGGTGTGTATCAGACTAGACACCCCAGGCTACGAGCTTACAAAAATTTGGCTCTGAACTTTGTCGAAGGATTTTCGGAGTATGACCTGACTGCTATCCCCAGAGAACAAAATCAAATTGTCGATGCGTTGGCCACCTCGACCTCAATTTTCAAGATTCCCATTCTTCCAGATGAAAGGTATGAAATCGAGGTAAATCATAGACCGACAGTGCCTGACAACATCAAACACTGGCAGGTGTTTGACGACAATAAATAGGTGGAAATATTCCTCCTTATGAGCGACAAGTTCGCCAACACAACTATTGATGAAGAATACTGCGATGACGAAGATGAGAGCGCAGATGCGTGCGGTAATGATGACCCTTTCCAAAACCAAATCATGGGAAGGGATATAATTCAGCTGAAAAACAATGTTATTCCAAAGGGGTTGGTGCCTCTAGAAAATTTGTTTGACGAAAATGATGTGGCTAAAAACCCCAAGATCACCGCAAGTGAAGAAGACATGGAAGATTGCAACATCGGGACTGAGGTAGTTCTGAAGATGGTAAAATTATCAAAAACACTCAGTCCCGAGGTCAAGCAGGATTACGTAAATCTCATGAAGGATTTCCCAGACTTATTTGTGTGGAGCTATGATGATCTGAAAGTGTATGACACAAAGGTGATCCAACATCTTATCCCTCTCAAGGAATATCAGAAGTTGTTCACACAGAAGCTGAGGTGGATAAACCCCCTGTTATTGTCGTTGATCCAGAAAGAGGGAAAGAAGTTTTTCGATGCCAATATTATTGTTTCCTTAAGATTCTCGAAATGGGTAGCTAAATTAGTACCTGTAAGAAATAAAAGTGACGAAATAAGACTGTGTGTCGAGTTCCAAAATTTGAAGAAGGTGTCTCTCAAAGACCATTACCCCGTTCCCAAAATGGACTACATCTTGCAAAAGGTAGTGGAATCTCAGAAGATGTCCATGCTGGACGGTTTATCAGGATATAACCAAATCATTTTCCACCTGGACGACAGAGAGAAGACAACTTTCACCACCCCTTGGGGAATGTTCATGTACGATAAGATGTCGTTCGGCCTGGTGAATGTTGGTGCCACCTTTCAGAGGGCAATGGACATCACGTTCGCTGACGAAAAGGACAAATTCATTGTGATTTATCTGGACAAAATCACAGTGTATTCTTCCTCAGATAAACAACATATTGAGCACCTGAAGAGGGTTTTCCAGAAGTGTAGAAAGTTCGGCATATCACTGAATCCAAAGAAGTCACATTTTGCGGTGGAGGAAGGAAATCTTTTGGGGCACATCATTTCCAAAGAAGGCATTAAAATAGATCCTAGTAGGGTTGAAGGGATCCTGAAAATCGGCACCTCGCACAGTAAAAAGGAGGTACAATCTTTCCTGGTGATCCATATGGATATCAGTGGCCACCCACCTTTTCCAACTGGCTCAAAACAGTTTACTGGCAATTTTGGCAATTTACTATTTTTAACAAGTTTTAACTTCCGGGGCCATTTTGAGGGCCTAAATGAAGGTTTTTCGGGAATAATTTTCTCAATGATATCCTACAGCATTATTGAGGCCCAAAAATGAATCTCCTCAATGATACCTTTCCAATGGGCTATCATGCACCTAAAATAGAGATCGTATGCAAAAGTTACGACCCCGAGAAGTTGATGCACTAACTTACCCAAACGGGGCCCACATGACTTTTGACACTTCATCTCCTAGGGTTAGTTTTTTGGATGTCTAAGACTTTTGAAATTCCTATTTATTGTAAAAATTCCTTCAGAGCCTCATTGCAATCATCTTCTTGCAAATGCGAGTAGCCATCACATCTCTTCTCAAAGATAAGCTGCCACCATTCTAGCGAGTCTTTCACTCTGTATTTTTACAGTCTCTGTACATTTCTTTCATTAATATAAATTTTGTATTATTGTATATCTGTGTTTATGGTTTCATATCTGATACATTTCTATTATATTATTGAATATCTGTGATATCTCTGTGCATTTCTTTATTATATCTCCGCTCTCATTTCGTGCCGAAAATAATCCGGATCACCTGGGCAAGGTAAAATTTTTGAGGAGATTCATCCCAAACTTGGAAGAAATCATAAAACATATAAATTGCATGCTCAGGAAGGGAAACGAGATTAAGTGGAACCCGGAGGCCAAGAAGTATTTCGAAGATATCAAAGTGGCACTGACTAAATCTCTTGTGCTGGCCAGCCGAGACTTTATGAAAGATTTCCTCCTTTTTTCATTTTCCTCAGAATAGACTATTGTCAGCGTACTGTTGCAGAAGGACGAACAGGATTTCGAGAAACCCATAGCTTACTTCAGCCGGACACTGCGTGGTGCTCCCCTAAAGTATGATATCATGGAAAAACATGCATATGCTTTAGTAAAGGCCTTGAAATAATTCAGGACATACATATTGCACTCCCATGTCATCGCTTGCGTACCCAGTAGTTCAGTAAAGGACATCTTGACTCAGCCTGACCCGGAAGGAAGGAGAGGAAAATGGATAGCATCCATGTTAGAATACGATATTGAGATCAAGCCTACAAAGCTAGTCAAATTTCAAGGCCTCCCGAAGTTTATTGCGTAGTCGGACTGCGATGCTGTAGGAATGAATTTCATTGTCGATCTATCAGAATGCCCTCAAGAAAAACAAACTACATAGGTGTCTCAACGTTTCATTGATTCACTATGGTATGCATACATCATATATGTGTTGGAGAATATCCAGGCCCCCCTAGGTGTGAGTAAGACTAAGGCTAGATTCCTCAATCTTAAAGTAGTAAAGTTCTGTGTCTTGGATAATTCACTATACTAGAAAGATCCCGAAGGAATACTATTAAGCTGTTTGTTGGAGGATGACGCGAAGTGGGCCATACAGGAATTTCACATAGGCGATTGCGGAGGGAACCACTATTGGAAAACCACCACGCACAAGATCTTGAGGGTGGTTATTACTGGCCGACAATTTTTGTTGACGTATATAAAGAAGTCTACAGCTACCACGAGTGTCATATTTTTGATGGGAGGAGAAAGCTACAGTCCCTATCGTTAAATTCAATCTCAGTCGAGGCACCTTTCATGCAATGGGGCATGGATTTCATAGGATATATAAACCCTCCATCCTCCGTGCAACATAAATGGATTCTCACTGCCACTGATTATTTTATGAAGTGGATTGAGGTGGTCCCCACAAAGCAGGCGACCGACACAGTAATCATACAGTTCCTGGAGACAAACATTTTGTCAAGGTTCGGGTGTCCTGTTAAAATCATAACACATAATGCGATCGCATTCAAGTCTAAAAAGATGGAGAAGTTCTGCTAGGATTATAACATAACACTGGGGCATTCCATGACATATTATCCACAAGGTAACGGGTTGGAGGAATCCTCAAATAAGATCTTGACCAGGATCATCAAAAGGATTTTGCAATACAACAAGAGAGCCTGTCATAAGAAGTTGATCTACGCACTGTGGGCAGATCGGATTACCACCAAAAAATCCATATCAACATCACCTTTCCATATCGTTTATGGAACAGATGCAATCTTCCCTACTTCCCTAGGACCGCCCATCAGGAATTTGTTGCAAGAGCAGGAGGCTGAGCCAAATGATGTGAAAAGAAGGATAAACCAGTTGATTCACACGCAGCAGGCGAGGGAGTAGGTGTATCATCGAGCTCAACTCCATCAAGAGAAGATAAAGAAATATTTCGACAAACATTCCAAGCAGGAGGATTTCTAGGTAGATGATTTGGTGCTGAGGTGGGATGCGAGAAATGAAGGTAAAGCAAAGCATGGAAAATTCGATCACTTGTGGATAGGGTTGTACAAGATCGGAGCGTACTACAGAGACAATGCTTATTTCCTAGAGGCGCTGGACGGAGAGTGTCTTGTTTGGGGGCCTATAAACGGTTGGTTCCTAAAATTCTACTGGATGAGATAAAATCTGTTTAAGTCATTTGTCATTATAAATAGCTATTTTATTTTATGTCGAGTCAGTAGTTCAAAAGAAGATTGAAGCTTGAATCGAAGGCCCTAATTTTATGTTGAAGACTTAGAAGTTATGTTAGTGAGTCTAGTTTGTTTTCTATTCATCATTCACATTGTCTAGCGTCTAGAGGTCGAATAAGGACCAATGTTCAGGCACCTAGTCTACTATTCTTTCCCACCTCACAGGGAGGATGGAATCCATGTTGGAGCCAGCTATTAGCGCTGCCATTTTTCTTTCCATTTAGAGTCATTTTTTAGTCACGTTGTAACCCATGTGTCTGAAACATGCGAAGTCAGATACATAGCACCTTGAGTTTTAAGTCTGCAAATGGCCGGTTGGCCCTTTAAAGTGGGAATAGGTGTCAGAGTCATAAATTTTACACGTGGTACAGACGTGCCTTGTCCAGAAAGTTGAATCCCATTAAGAAACCAATCCCCACTTTCCCAAGTCGGATCAAATGGTCAATAGAGGTCGTGTTGACAAGTACAACAGTTATTATCAGCTCATCATGAAGGCCAAGGGAATGAAAAATCATGGCATTCATATTATGCATACCCAGAAAACCTTGTCACCTGCATCCTGCATGCGAGAACTTGCCTTGGAAAACCTGCAATTTGACTTGAAACATCTCGTCGCCATAAATTCATTGCCCTTCAACATGATGTTTTTCTCCTGGTCGATTTGTTATAAATCTAAGATGCTCGACATTCTCCATAGTCATAGAACCAACATAGATCTATATTCACGTTTTTCCTTACCATTCCATCTTGTTCGAAGACTCCCCTCCTGTGCAGTTATGAAATTCACTGCTCGCAAGATACTCCTCAGTCCTACCATGGTGACCTCTCAGAGTGCAGGAAAGGGAGTGCGAATCAGGAGAACTAAAATATCTGAGCCTCAAAGAGACTGGGTTTCATTCTCACTCGTGGACAACATTCCCAAAAGTGTGGAACGAACCATCCCTTCACCTATAGGTGAGATTAGAAAAGTCATGGAACAACCAGAGCAGAGAAACTCACACAGGAAAGGGAGATGGTAAGAGCCTTTCCCTCCCAACAGCAACCACCTCGGAGGAGGGGCAGGCTGAGAAAGAACCAGGAAATCAGGAAAGCTCAAATTGTGGAAGAACAACGCGTCAGAATGATAGCTGAAGAAATACTCAGACGTGCCATCCAGTTAGAGCCTGTTGGAGAATCAGACCATGAAGATAGGAGAAGAGCGAGGAGAGGTGATTTCATAGGAGAAAATGAGGAGGCTCCATCTCAGCAGCTTAAACAAGAAAAGATAGCTATTGCCGAACTTTATGAGGAGAACAGGGAATTAAGGCTACAACTAGCGATAAAGACTATGAAAGCATCAGCCGCGTAGAGTCACGGGGGAAACATGGCATGGTTGAAAATACATCTCAGAGGGGTGCAAGATGTCATCGTACAACTGCGAGAGGTGCAAAGAGTAGCAAGAGAAAGGCATGCGGAGAATCCCAGGGAATTCGAAGCAGTCGAAAAGGAAATCCGCATGGCTCCTACCGATGCACAAAAAGAGAGAGTTTGGCGAGGGTCGTTTCCTTCATGATAGTTTTGAGTGATACATGTTCTCTGAAGTATCATGCCATTTTGATAATGACCGAGAGGAACAAACAACGCTATTTGTTGCGCGTCGTTCTCTGGAAGATGGGCGTGTAACATAAACTAAATACGTTATTATAAACAATGAAGTTTTGGGCAAACACCTGTTGGAAGATGGGCGTGTAACATAAACTAAATACGTTATTATAAACAATGAAGTTTTGGGCAAACACCTGTTTGCGAGGGTACCTGATCAAAATAATGCAGCGACACATCGCTCCCCACATCAGTATCATGACTGACGATCAAACCCCATGGAGAACGTGAAGACAGTCGTCAGTAATCAGGCGGGTTTATTGCTTATTTTTGGATGATTCCATATGAAGAGTCTCTACCGAATGTAGCATGTTTTTTTCTAGTTTAGGTTTAGTAGTTAGAAACAGGGTAGCCCAAGCGACACCCTCATTTATATATTTCATATTTTCGATGTAAGCAGGGTTGGTTGGAAAAATTGGGTAAACCACTGCTATTGTATGTAAATCTGAGTTTTTGACCGAAATTTAATACAAAGGTCCTGCGATTTGATGAAAAGATTCTAGTTGTGATAGTTGTTATAACCCTAAATTGCACCACACATGCTTACCTGGCATTAGGCCAACTCATATCCCTTATTTTCCAAAGCACTGCTGAACAACTCTTCTAAAAAATCCATTTTTAAAAAGTCCATGCTAGTTGGCCCACTACAGCCCGCGTGGATCTACAGTGTCCATGCTAGCAGGCCCACTACAGCCTGTGTGGATCTACAGTGTCCATGCTAGCAGGCCCACTACGTCCCGCGTGGACCTTCAGAATCACGAAAAAAGGAAATTTGTTGATGGAACAAAAAGCTATGGGTGAGTTAACTGATACTCCCGGCCATGCATGGCCGAGGGTTCATCCAAATACCAGCCTCCTTCTAGCCTATAAAATAAGGGGTAGGGGTCCCATTTGGAAGGAGGAAAAATATAGCAAAGAAACTCTGCCCATTTACGTATTCCCATTGTCCCAACCCTTTATCCTTTCTTTATGCCAAAGGAGATTCAAAGAAAAGAAGTTGGAGGAAAGAAGAAGAGGAGCCCAGGATCAGGTTCAAGGAGCGGTGGCCGGTCTCAACTTTTTGTAAGTTGACTCATTCAAAGTAATAAAGAAAATTCTTTTCGCGTCCCAATTCATGAACTGTTTATAGTTTGATCAATATATGTTTGGATTTCTAACCCATTAGTATAGAAGTAGCATGCATGCATAGTTGTTGCTTGTATTGAATGTAGGTCATCTTTGGAAGGAGTATTGCGAACAAGTAATCAAGCACAACAAAGGATCGACATCAAACGCCGGGCACGAGGTAGGTTGATCTTTCCATGCATTTACTAAGAAAAGGGTATTTAAATCTAGGGATGATGGTAGAAAGTAATTTCTATTCGGTTATATCTGCATGCAAAGTCTAAACTCTATTTGCTAGTCCGTAGGGATATTTTCCCAACAATAGAATTGGCGACCGTACTGGGGAAGACTCTCTAGGGTTCCTAAAATTTTATTTAGTTTTTGGGTAGTTTAAAGACTAGTTTTTCTTGCCTGTCTTTTCTTTTAGTTTCTGTAAGGTCTGAGCTAGTAGGGAGTCTGGTTTTCCATATCAGCTTTCCCTGACTTTTGCTTGACTGTGTTTTTCGAGATCCACAAAGGTACACGTGGCCTGCATAAGGTCTGCATGCGTGTACCCACGCCCTACCCTCTTACATCCCGCGTGTGAACGCTAGCTGTAGAGGTAGCAGTAGCATGTAGAGTTCATAGAACCTCAGAGGCAGTCACCCTCGTCCCTGTCAGAATCACACATTCTCAGGGGGTTTTCTATATTTCTGTCTGAAGTCTTGTTTGCTAGCAGGTCTAACTTAGATTGTTTTTGCCTTATCATTTTTCCTTGCATTATTTGTTTTTCTGTTAGAAAGAGTGTCCAAGCCTTCAAGGGATCCTGGTTATCAATATCAGTGGTCTCTTCCTGGATTGGTCTATCTGTTTTCATTTTTTCTCAGAATTTAGATATACACGTGGCCTGTACAAGGTCAGCCCGTGTGTACACGCCCTCTGTCACTATTCAGCGCACATTCACACGCGTGTTGTTTGAGTAACAGTCGCGTGCCTGTGAAGGATACTTTTTGTTGAGGGTAAGGAAATCATCCTTTCCCTTGATAGGAATTATTTCTTTCAGGTGTTTGAATCTCTATGTAAGCAGTCAATAGCTTAGGATTAATCTTACCCTTAGCCTTCTTTTTCTCAGTTAAAAAGTTGTCATAAAAATATAATTTTTATTTTTTTTAAGGTTTTTAGACAAGTGTGAGAGTCATTGTTTTTAAAATTGCTAGTGTGTGATTTTTGACTTGATTCTTTCCGATCTGCGATTTAGTCCAGAATTGTTTTTCTTGATTTTTTTCTTGTTGGTATTTTTCCTTTCTGGCTTTACTAGCATTTGAATAAAATAAAAAATTCTTTTCATTTTCTTATTTGGTTGAAGAGTGTGTTTCTGCATCATTATCATTAGCCAGGGAAAAGTATTTTATTTCATAATTTTTTGTAGTTTACTTAGATCATAAGTAGCTTGTAGTCAAGTGAAACTTCTTTCGAGTTTGCTATCCAAAATCTTAGAAAAATTAAAAATATTTCTTTTGAAAAGTTGTTGAAATTTTTCATTCAGTAAAAGTTTGGTTTCCAACTTTTTTATTCATTTTTTTCTTTTGTATTTTACACATCATCATTTTCACCCTCATACCTATTGATGTAAGACAACGCCATAAAAGCAACGCTAAATTTAAAATATACTATACTTTTATGTTTATAGGGTTCACAAACTAGTTTAGGACTAGGGCCTTGGATTAGGTTGGAGAGGAAACTCTTCAAGGCCATTTTAAATCAAACTTTGGAGTCTGATGTAGGGATTGTCTAATTCCAGTGTCATGAAAGTTATCTGGGACCCCCCTCTAGCACAGGGGATAAACACGAGGTCGTGTGCAGAATGGTAGCGGAGATAACCCCTCCAAAGCTGGACCAATCGTAGTGGAGAACACATATAGAGGGCTTGTTTTTGGATTTCGTCGTTTTCATTTTCCATAGGGATTCATGGGTCTCGAATCCATTCGAGGTCCTCATATGTTTCGGGCTTGATACCCTACTCATTGTGGTCTACCCGACTTTCGACTGTACCTGCCTGGTGACTGTTCACGCGCTGGCAACCTAGTTGCCAATATTTTTAGGGACATACACAGGTGATTGTGGGGGTATACCATGGTACCTAAGACACACATTAGGCCACGCTTTGCAAAGTATACCCGAAGGGTGCTTCCGTGTTTGAGTTGCACTTGCACCGGTAAGTTTCTCTAGTGTTGGTTTTTGTAACTGTTCTTCCAATTACTTTAGTGTTTTCTTGTCTTATCTCTTAGGGACCTTTTTTAGTGTGTTTACTTTTGACTATTTAGACTACCTTAGAGTGTCTTGGATCTTCTCACACAGTGGAGGATCCCGAGCTTCGTGGGTCACAAAGGCTTCTTGTCCTGTCGTCGGTTACACTAGAGCCACCCCCGCCACCATTAAGGCAAAAGCTAGACCAACAAGGGTCTTTTGAAGCGACCGGGTTACAAACCATTATGCCCAAAAAAACCCTTGAAGAATTGACCGTTTTGGACCTTGAAGCAACCACTCTTGGCCTAGTTGAAACCCCAACCACTGATTTCTTGACACCTTTCATTGTACCAATTCAATTTTACAAGCGCCAGACAGTGTCACACACAGCAATGGAAACAAATGTTGTTACTCCTTCTGGGAATTATTCAATTCCCACCACGGTTGTCACCACGGGAGAGATATTATCTCCTAATCCACCATCGTCGGTCTAATCCACCATGGTATCGACCGCAAATACTTCGCACAGTGGACCGAACCCGTCTTTGGAGGTGGCTGCAACCCCTTTCACACCTAGTGCGACATGCCCTCCATTCTCATACGAGATGCCTAGTTCGGGTACAAGTCCTACACATTCCTACTCCACTTTACAGCCTTTGAGTCTAGGGGTAGGGAGCTCTAGCACTCCTCTGCAAGGTCACATAGGGGGCACTCCTGCTCCCTTTAACTCTTTCCCTTATGGAGGAGGTCATATCCCTCCTTTGTCCCCTTCACTCAGTGGTTCGTATCAACAATCCACCAGGCAACCTACACACAATAGTTTATTTGGAGCGAGGAGTCAAGGACCACCTTCACATAGTATGCTGGTAGGTTCGCCACCATTTTCTTTGAGAAAAACGTTTGGTAAAAACACCTTCTCATAAACCTCTTTCCCGACTGGGGGCAACCCCATTTTTGGACAATCGACTCCTGTGCAGGGTACTATTCCTACACAGGGAACAAACCTAGCAGGACCTTGGAATTCAGGGCAAGGATCCGTTCCCTCATTCGGAATGCCGATCTAGGGTAATTCTTTCCACAATTAATGGAACCTCGGAAAAACTACTATGCCTATCCCCACGGGATCGGCATGGGGTAATCCTTCCCAAAGTCCTTTGAATATAATGCATACCCAACAATCCATGTCCTATTTGGGAAATCAGTCGATGATGTCTCGACATATACAAAATCCTTACGCTGGCCAGGGCCATGGTTTCTACCAGAACCCAGGGCAGTAGCCAAAATTTTCCTGGCAACCTGGTGCCAGTCAAACTCCAGGTCTCTTTTTCCCAAGTTATTAGCAGCAACCCAAACTACCATTCCTGGAAACTTTACACTTGCTATATTTGAAAAGGTTGTTGAATGACCCCATTTGTCACGATCTGCATTGGCCTCCTATGCCGACGAAGTTGCCTTAGAACATCCCAAAGTTCGAAGCCAAGCCTAACGAAGATCCAAGAGATCATGTGACTACCTTCCATCTTTGGTGCTCATCTAACTCACTAAAATATGACTCCGTACAGTTGTGATTGTTTCAACATACTCTCATTGGGAGTGTCGCAAAATGGTACATCGAGCTCGACCACTCAAGATACTCTTATTTTGGCGAACTGGTGATGGCTTTCCTGAACCATTTCCAGTTACCTGTGAGATACGACGCTAGCACAGAGTTACTTTCCAATTTCAAACAGACAACAACGGACCATATCTCTGATCACATCCGAGAATGGAGACGTCGGAAGAGTTTAATCAAGGTACCAGTCCCACCAGCATTCCTTCTTGAGTGGTTCCTTAAGTCTTTGGTCCCATAGTTATCCAAAGATGTCCCAATGTCCATAGTTTTCTCCAAAGAAGATGCCATCATGAGGGCTCAACAGTTTGAGCTCATCTATTCTAAGTCCGGTTTATTATACAACATCTTGCCATTTGCGCCACGTTCAATACTGGATAAAACTAGACAGAGAGCTGGACCACATGCCGATGGCATTATCAGTTTAGCACAAACCAAGCCTGTTGAGAAATTGACAAAGCAGTTGTAGCAGTTATCAATACAACACACAACGGCTAGCCAAACTACTACTTTGGTTGCTCCCTCTACCAAAACGTCGGAAGTACACACAGTGCAGTCGACTAACCCAAAGGCCACCCAACATCCTGAAGGTAAGAAAGAACAACGAAAGAAGGGTAAGGGGGATAAAAAACCCACTGATAATGCTGGCAGGGACAACACTAAAAAACGGAAGGCGAGGTATCCATGCAACTTGTGCGTGGAAGACCACCCGACCCATCTATGTCCTCGACTTGCAGAAGACCAAAAGTTTGTGACGCAACAACAACCTGCTTTGTTGACCAATCCATTTCAACATGGGAAAAATCTAAACCAAGCCTCTGCAAGCATGGAACGGGGTAGCCAAGAACCCCCTCCGCCTGTGAACAACCCCGCATCCACAAATGTATATATGGTGAAGGGTGATGCTTTTATATCGACTAGAGTGCATGACTATAGTAAACCAAGAACTTCTGAGAAGGGTAAAGAAGCTGAACTCCCATCTCTTCCTCTACATATTGAGAAGACGTTGGGAGAAACAATGACACACATTCCAAAAGGTGCATTTAAAAAATATTCTCATAACCCAAATGCAAGGGCCGCCCAGAACTACTCTGTGGATGAATATTTATCACAAACCCCTTGTGCGCTATCTACTTTGGAGGTCCTCCAAAGCTGTCCTGCTCAGAGGAAATCCTTGTTAACTGCTTTGGTCTCTACTGAGACTTGTAATCCGAGTACCATCATGTTAGATATAATCTAATTTAAACCTCGTATGCCTTACCACGTAGTGTTTCAGATAGTAGTGGCTTATCCCACGAAAAATTTTACTCGGAATATTTTCCACACAGTGGTCGATGAGGGCGCCTCGACATGCGTTATGTCGTTGGCATGTTGGAAGGCCATTGGCCAACCTGTTTTGTCTCCATCACCTACTCTCCTCACGGATTTCGACGGTCATTCATTCCGACCACATGGCATCGTTCCTTCTTTCCCCGTGTAGTTAGGAGGGAAGACCGTGTGTGTCGAAGTAGAGGTAGTCGATGCTCCCCTCGACTATAACCTCTTATTAGGATGGAGTTGGACTTATGCTATGCAAGCTGTGGTTGCTACAGTTTTTTGGGTCTTGTTGTTTCCACATGAGGGACGGATAGTAACCATCGATCAATTGTATTTCTCCAGACCTGACCCTGCATTGGGGGCATCCACGGTCTCGATGGTTGATAATCCTCAACCAGGTGTCGTCAATGTAGGGGTTGGTTTGTGCCCATATTTGATGGGAACCTTCGATTACCCATCCCCTCAAGGCGATATCAAGTTTATATCCAATCACTATAAGGTTGAGATTTTTGAAGTTTCGTCATTTCACACGACTTACTTCGATGATCCGTGGATACTTCCTTCCCCATCAACCACGATGGATGAGGCAGGACACCCAGGTATGTCCATGCCCTTGTCTGCCACTAAAGTAGCGTACTCTTTAGTCCAGTAATCTTTAGCTAACACTGATCCAACTCCTGCACAAGAGTTCGATCCACTTCTTGAGCCTATTTGGGCTCATGGTTCTCTCGCTAACACCAATTTTTTAGACTTAGTATTGCCCTCTGACGAAGTAGTAATCAAAGCAATTACTAGTCCAAACAAACCTTGGGAAGATCTTCATCACATATCATATTTCCTCCCAAAGTTAAGCTGAATAGAAGCAGGAGAATTCACCGTGACTATGACTGGAGATAGGTCTTGTCATACTAATCCCTTAGCTACACACAAGATCTATGCTGAGAGTAATATGGAAACCATTGCTGAAACGATACCTATCAATATCTCCAGGACCCCTGGTGTCATAGACAATGTTTTCGTCGAAGCATACAGCTCCCCCGAGGAGATGCTAGGCATCGACCCACAAAGAGTCTATCATGAGCTAACTTTGTTGTTTTTCAAGCTCGCTTTGAGATCTGAAAGCAACATCTGATGAGACTGCATTTATGCTTTTCGATCTCGTCCGGATTAACTGAGAAAAGTAACCATTATGGAGTCTTCTTCAAGCCCTTTTCAAACTCCTTAAAAATGAAAAGATTGCCGAGTGACCTTGTTTCTTCACACTCATTAAATTGGTCCAGAAGAATGTTCCTTAAATGGGTCTTCTTTTAAGCCCTTTTCAGACCCTCTAAACATGAAAAGATTGCCGAGCGATCTTGTGGCCTATCACGCTCGTTAAACTGAAATTTGAAGTCACATCTGTCCAGCGGTAGTTTACCCCTTTTTCGGTCCGGACGGTTAACTGTATGAACAAAGGTATACTCTATGGAACTTTAGTTCTCTAGAAGAGTACTCTCAGGTATAATTTTATCCATTTTTCAGGCCTGAGGGACTAAACTTACGAAGAAGGAACCCCCACGGAGTCCATAGTTAAGCTCTTTTCAGACTCCCTAAAATTGAAAAGATTGTCGAGTGACCTTATTCTTTCACATTCGTTAAATTGGTCCAGAAGAACATTCCTGACGGAGTCCATAGTTAAGCTTTTTTCAGACTCCTTAAAAAAGAAAAAATAGCCGAGTGATCTTGTCCTTGTCACACTCGTTAAAATGGTTTTGAATTGATGTCTAATCGGTGCTAGTTTACCCTTTTTCGAACCGACTAGACTATCTTCGAAAAAGGTACCCCAATGGAGTCTCCTTTTATGTTTTTTCAGAC